>PVJD01007441.1:0-84535 GCA_004026545.1 Mormoops blainvillei
AAATTAGTGAAGTTTTATTTTGCATATTTATGGCTATTGGAAAACATATATTCTATTGAACACATATTAGGCAATGGAAATACAACTTAAAACAGTCTCTTCCCTCATAAACCTTACATTCTAGTGAGGAGAAACAGATGATTAAAAAAGATAATTAAAAACAATTACACACACAGGCAAGCACACATAGGATATATTAGGTGGACTAAGCAATAAACATTAAAATAATCCACAGTATTAAGGGCACTGGAAGAAGTAACAGGCAAAGGGGTGCTGCTCATTGTTGTAGGCAAATTGTGTAGGGAAGACGTCTCTGAGAAGATGATATCTAAATGGAGATTCAAATGAAGTGAGGGAGATATCTATGCTGCTATCTCAAGAAGAGGGCTCCAGGTTAAAAAAACAGCATGTGCAAAGGCTCTGAAGTAAGGCTCTGATGTGTTTTAAGAACTGTCAAAGAAGACAAATATAGCTAGTATGCAGTGCACTGGAGAGGGAGGTATAAGATGAAGTCCAGGAGATGGTGTAAGGTCAGATCACACAGAGTCTCAGAGACTGTTGACTAGATTCTGAATTTTATTCTGTTGAAATAAAAATTATTTCATTAGAGAAGTGATATAATATGATGGAAGTTTAAAGCAATAGTCATTCTTTCCTAAGAACTGACTTTGGATGTAGGGGTAGTAAGAGAGCAGGGATAGAAATGCAAAGACTGCTGAAGAGACTACTGTCATAACCCAGGGTAGAATAAGGTGGTAGAAATGAGAAGTGTCTGATTCCAAATATATTTTTAAAATAAAGCTAACATTTGCTGATGGATTGGATACAGGATATGAGAAAATAAAAAGGAGAAGTCAAGAACCCCAAGGGCTGAAAGACAAATACAATAAGATTTCACTTCTATGTGGAATCTACTGAACAAAATAAACAAAAAAAAAAAAATAGAAATAGATTCCTAAATACAGAGAACAGACTGACAGCTGTTAGAGGAGAGGGGGAGGAGGATAGGGTGAAAAAGGTGAATAAGAAGAAAGAAAGAAAGAAAGAAAGAAAGAAAGAAAGAAAGAAAGAAAGAAAGAAAGAAAGAAAGAAAGAGAAAGAGAGAAAGAGAGAGAGAGAGAGAGAAAGAAAGAAAGAAAGAAAGAAAGAAAGAAAGAAAGAAAGAAAGAAAGAAAGAAAGAAAGGAAGGAAGGAAGGAAGGAAGGAAGGAAGGAAGGAAGGAAGAAAAACACTTCATTAGACAACAATATGATGATTACCAGAGGGAAAGGGGTGTGGGGGAGGTAGGAGGGATAAAGGGGAGATAAATGGTGATGGAAGGAAACTTGACTTGGGGTGGTGAACACACAACACAGATATACAGATGATGTGATATAGAATTTATCTTTGAAAACTATATAATTTTATTAACCAATGTCACCCCAATAAAAACAATTTTAAAAAGGCCTGTTAAAAAAAATGAACTCCAAGGTTTTGGGTGTGAGCAAATGAAAGTTATAAGTTACCGTTTACGGAGAAAGGGAACATTGTAAATGGAAAGCATATTTTGTGGAAAAGATCCAAAACTACTTTTATATACAACTTTGAGAAGCATGTTATACATGAAAGTGAAGATGACATGCAGGAAAGTAGACATGTGAGAGAAGAGAGCCAGGCTGGTGATATATAAAATTGGAAGCTGTGGCATCTTAGTTGTACTTCATTTCAGTTAGAGAGTAAGAAGAAGGGGAGGGACCCGCAGAGCTGACTAAAAAGGGCAGCTTCTGGAGAAGGGAATGGTGATGTCTCTGTGGTCAAGCGAATGAAGTGAGTTGTGTCAACCATGCTGATGGGTTGAGTAAAATGACAACTGAGAAATGACTATTGGTTTGACTAAAGGGACGATCACCAGTGACCTATAAAAGTAGTGTTTATACCTAAAATAGAACCTCATCACTCTCTGCCTCTTTATACTAACTTAGCTCCTTTTGCATGTTGCTAACTCCTTGACATCACATGTGTAGGTGTGCTAGGTGAGTGATGTGCTTGCCTCTCTTCCTGCAGCTAGATAATGTGATACTTGAGAGCAGGCACTTTGTTTTGTTCCCAATTGAATCTCCAGGGCCTGTAATATACCAAGCATATACTAAGACCTTAATAAAATGTTGGCTGCAAGAAGGAATATTCGCTTACAATGCTAGCTCAGGCTGCTTTTTCTGATTTTCTCAGTAGTTGAAATAAGCATTTCACAAAGGGGGCGGGGGATTAGATGAAGGTGTTCAAAAGGTACAAACTTCCAGTTATAAGGTAAATAAGCTCTGGGGATGTAATGTTCAACATTATGACTATACTTAACAATAGTTTTTGTATATTTGAAAGTTGCTAGGAGAGTAGATTTTAAAAATTCTAATCATAAGGAAAAAAGTGTAACTATGTGAGGTTATGAATATTAACTAATCATTGTGGTAATCATTTAATAATATATATATATATCAAATCATGTTTTACACCTTTAAATTATATGGTGTTATATGTCAATTATATCTCAATAAAACTGGGGGAGAATAATAATTTCAAAGCATTTGTAGGACAAAATTAAAATTCATCTTTAGTTCTTTTTTTAAAAAAAATTTAAGTCACAAAATCAGCTTCCACAGAGTAAAAAGAGTTGACTTAGGTCTTCAGGATGAGAAGTGGAATGGAAACTCAGGAATTTAGATTTAGCATGAGGTGTGTCTCTCACATATATCCCCAATGTAAAAATCATTATGTGTGTAAATCCAGGGGAGGGCACAGTATTATTCATAACTCCTCTTTCTCCAAAACACACAAAGGGTTCTATTATTTGCAACATCTAAGCTATTCCCTGGTGATAAGTTAGGCCAGACATTAGCAATGTTCATACAGGAAGTAGGCAGGGTTTAGATTTTGATTGTTTAGAAGCAGTCTCTTAAAAAGGTTTCCTTCTGTCTTTCAGGGTATCCCTCATGCCCAACCCAAAGAAACTGAGGCGGTAGGGGAAATTGTGCTACATAAGCTTTAGGTGCCACTCCTGTCCTTGTTCCTGTTTTAAGTAAAATGCCCCAGTCGCGGTACCTGTCAAGCGATCCTCAGGTCACAGGTTCAACTGCTGCCAACACAGGGGATTGGACTGGAATGGGTGAGCATCTAATGAGAGGACACCTAAGAGCCAGTAACCTTTAACTTCCCTGACCTAATCTGAAAAAGTAAGCTAGGCCAATCAGATGTCTACTGGGAAGAACTTGATCTAAAAATCTAGAGGAAAGTTGGTGGTTGTTTCAATGAAGGGCCTTGTAGGCCTGGACTAAGATGGTCACTAGCAAGTGATTGACATGTAGTATGAGTAAACAGAGTTAGTCATTCTAACCATAGGTAGGATTCAGCAGGGGCAAAGAGAAGAGACGAGAGAGACAAAGAGATTCCTAAATCTGTTTTCCTTTTTGTCCTTAAGTCCTAGTTGATTAATTTTTTTTCTGGATTTATGTGACCCTTCAATATCTTTACAAGAAACCTTATTTTCTAGAGCTGGTTTGAGAGTTACATTCCTTAAAAACTAAGAATCCTCACTAAATTATATGGAAGAAAAAAGAGCAGCATACCATCCATAGGTTAACAGAAGTTGACACCTTCTGATTGTGGTGCTTATAAAAACCAGTTCCTTCATTCAAAAAATAACTGTATTATGCTTCCATCCTTGCCCATCCAAGTGGTCTCTATAGCACACCCAGTGCAACAATAAAAATATGAAACAGTCTATGTGGAGAGTAAGAGAGAGAGAGAGAAAGATTTTGATTCTCTGTGCCTGTTTCCATGTCATGAACAGGCAGGTTACAGGCTATGCTATAGGCAGGAAAAAATGAAAAATCTCATGAGCTTACCAAAGTTTGAAGTCCTCTGCACGTCTGGGTCACTCTCCAGGGCAACCATCCTCTGTGCTGACTCAGCATCCCAGCCTGCTGTGATCAGAAAGCACTCACGTTTGAGTGCATGTTTTCACAGTCACCCAGGAGGAAGGGGAGCCCTGGAGAGCTGAGCTCCAACAGTCACGTGCTTCTGCTCAGAAATGACAATTATGAATGAATACGATCATGTTTATTGGCTTGAACTCTGCATTTGGCCACACCTAAAGTCAAGAGGGGTCGGGGAACGGAGGTATATGATGCTCCCACATATCCAAAATTAGAGGAAACAAAATAATTTTAAAGGGTAGTAATGACAATCGGTATTTCTAAATAAGCCACCTAACCCTTTGAGACCTCCAGACTACTGTTTGACAATCAGTGACTAAGACATGTGTCATATTTCTGTTTTAAAAGCCAAGATAGTCCTGCATGACTATAGCTCCTGGTCTGCTTCGTGTATTGAACTTCTCCTTCTGTCCCTGTTGCATGGCCTCTACTGTACCAAACTGGACATATTCCAGTTGGACAGGTTTTGATATTACTCCATCTCCCCTGGGGCCCTGTGGTCCCATGGTCCTACATGGACTCCTCGTTTCTCTCCTACTTCTTGTAATCTCATTAACTCCCCCTTAGGCCAAAGTTTAGTTGCTCCCTCACTCTCAGCATTCTAGTGCCTCTGTGCATGGGCAGTGTTGGGCAATAGTTGGCATTTATTAGTATTATACAAACTAGACAGGAAAAAAATGCTCTCTTCATGTATCTTAACCACAACTAGAACCACTAAGTTCTTTTTAATTTTGAAAGATGTAAACAGATTACTTAGAAATAGAAATTTACCTTTATAGAGATATAAACAGCATATAGTATAGGATTTATTTTTGTTAGTCACTGCCTTTTATAACAAGTTAATATGACTAGTTTAATAATATGCAAACTTGTCATTATACTGCAGTTCCTACGAATACCAGAGTTTGGTACTATTTTGACATAGCAAAACATATTTTTCTTCTTCTTCTTACTATGTTAGGCCTACAGTGTGATGAACAGACTTCTGTGTCAACCTGGCTAGGCTATAATACCCAGTTATTTAACCAAACACTAGTCTAGGTCAACAATTTTCAACCCATGTGCCACAAGAATTTTTAAACATGCGATACCTGACTATTTAGGTCAGGGGCACTGACCTCATTTCCCTTGGTTTGTCAAATAAAAAAAATGACAATAGCCAACACAACAATAACTATCCAGTGTGAACGAATGAAAATTATACCTATTTTTGTCAGATTGGCAAAAAATATTTTTTCTGGTGTGCTCCAGAATTTTAGTAATTAGTTTATGTGGGCCATGAGATAAAAAATGTTGAAAATCACTGGTCTAGGTGCTACTTTGAAGGTGTTTTGTAGATGTGCTTAACATCTACAACCAATTAACTTTAAGTACAGAGATGACCTTTGATAACGTGGATGAGGCTCAGGCAATCAGCTGAAAGCCTTAAGAGCAAAAACTGAGGACTCCTGGAGAAGAAATACTGCTTCAAGACTGCAGCATCGGCTCATACCTGAGTTTCCAGCCAGGTGGTCTGCTGTGTAGGTGTCAGGCTCGCCCCCTACCACTGCATGAGTCAGTCCTTTAAATCTCTTCATTTATACACACACACAGCAGATTATCTATCTATCTATCTATCATCTAATCTATCATCTCTATCATCTATCTATCTATCACAGCACATAAAACCACATCATATATTCATTAAAATATAAAGTTTCTAATTTAATTCTCCAGGTTAAAATATACTTTGCTTTACTCACTCATGGCTTGGACAAAGGACCTTTCATTTGCCCAAATAAACTGACTTCCAGATAATTCCAATGGGAGCTCAGGAATCTAAATTTGGAATTCCCCAATGTAGACCCTGAAATAAAAATTCATATAAAAGTGAATTATTAAAGAGTGTTCCAATGAAAAACCGAAGGAAAGTAGGGCAAGTGACAGGTAAGGGAAGGAAACCAGGCAAGGGTGAAGGATAGAGGGATGGTGGAAAGTCACCTGATCACCTCATTGAAGGTTTGCAGTTTTTTAAAAAATCATATCTTTTCCCATATCATTTTAAATTTCAAATTAGTCTCCCTCTCCCACCCCCACAATGGACTTACCATCCTGGTAGTAAGAATGATGTGGTTTCATGGGCAGATGGCCTCACTCCTGCTCCATTTTCAATTCCCAAATAATGTCCCTCTATTATATGAAATTCTTAAATCTCAGAATATAGCATATAATCCCTTTGTGGATAGGCTAATGGGAAAATATTCCTAAGACAAGTAATGCATTAATTAGATTCGGAATGGAGTTCTGTCCCGGGTTTTGGTGGCTAGGTCCTCTGTCCAGCCTTGGAAGGCAGGGGTATATGCTGGGCATTTTTTTTTTCTTCTTTTTCTCTTTTTATCTATGCTGGGGGTTTTATCTGTTCAGAAGTCTTATTTCAAACCTGACTCATCCCCACGACTGTCCATGAATCATAGGACCTTAGTTCCATGTATCAGGACTGGGAACGTGATGCCATCTTCCCCTATAAGATTCCTTTCTCTGGTGAATTGGATTGTCTTTTTCTAGAAAACAGGTCATATTTATACTAAGGCATCTTCAACAGCCACGTTATTCTTCCCTATAGGTCAGGAAAGTAAAGAATGGGTTTCTACCGAAAGAAAGGGATGTGAATCAGACATGCAAACAAGAGCAGAAATAAATGAAGAAAGACTACTGAAATTCCATTTTCTGATTCCACTATGTTCCTGATGCCCAACCACATTATGGCCCTTTGGGTCTGTGAGACCCCACTGTATTCTTATCATTGATTTGCACCTTGTCCTGAAATGGTTTGAAGTTAAGGTACATGAGGAATAAAAAACAATGGGAAACCAAGAGTAACAATTTTTCTCAGCTTTGGAGTCTGCCTGGGAGAAATCCTGGGTGGAAACCAAGGGAGATCCTTTACCTCCAGGTGTCTGGCTGAACAAGGGATGACCCAGAGGGCAAGGTGGTGACACGCATAGCCCCAGAAATATAAGAAGATTACCCAGGTAAGAACACTTTTCAGAGGACAATTTTCCAGATCCTCCAAGTTCATACTTACTCTTTCTTAAAACTGATTGTCGGTGAATGATCTGTGAGCTTCCACTTCTTTGTTCCCATATCTCTCTTCGCAGACTCTTTTGCCTTCTCCTTAATTGTCTGAAATCAATATGGTTCATTATCCCAGGGTGTGAAATCCTCTGGGGGTAACAAACAAACAAACAAACAAACAAACAAACAAACAATTCGAGAAGTGACAGTGAGGCAGCACCACAAGATGGTAAAGCTAGAAAGGCTTCAGTAAAAACATTAGAGAAGACAGTTTCCTTTCTTACCTAGCCAGCAAACTCATGGCTGAACTCCTGTGACTTTATCTCCCAAAAATCATGTATTATGTACAATATATATCTTAGGATTCAGAGGTGAGATGCTAGTGGGGATATATATTTATGTGTTTGTTTTGATTACAAAACAAAAGCTTCCTTTTTGTCACAGAAAAGCCTAATTTAGATAATCGGTTTCACAATTAAGAACTGGCTTTAGCAATTAAGTTCTTTGGCAGACATTAACCAAATTAAATAAGTTAAATTTGATGTTTTAATGCTTTGATGAAAAATGTTTAACACACAAATGCAATAAACAACTTGTTGGAAGTTAAAATCATGTTTAACTATGAAAACTTCAATACAAAACTTTAGCTAAAACCTCAAAAATATATAATTAAAATATTTTAAGAGGTACTTGAGCAAAAAAATCTTGAATACCTCTAGATTAGCAGAATGTACTTCCCCAGGCTAAAGCACTGTGACCAAGGCAAGCTGACCGAACCTATTTTTTTCTTTTCACGCCCTTGAACACCTCACAACCTTAAGCCCACAACACTTTGATGGATTAGCTGAGTGACCCAGGTATAAAATCATTCATTAATTCCTTGTTTTTGACGTGTGAGAGAGAAGGCAGAACATGAACAAGTATGCTAAGTACCTGAAAGATGGTAGTCTTTTGGTAATTGAGGGAAAAGGAGTAAAAATAATGAATTTTGCTTTCTTATATTATTCTGCAAATATTAATATTAAACATTTATAATTCTTGTTAGTAAAGTGTTTCTTATATATTTATTTCATTTTATTTTCATAATATTTGAATGAATATTTTTGTCTTCACTTGTCTAAAAGCAAAGCCTGAGAATGGAGATTCTTTTCAAAGGATTAGTTGAGAAAATGTCCTTAAGCAGAAGTGGAGTGAGGGAAGTAGAACAGGCCAGTAAATAAAAGCCAAGCAAGGAAAAGGTCTCTGAAAAGCTCTGAACACAAACTGCATTATAAAGTTGGATCTCCTGGATGCAATGAACCAGCCTTTTGTACCCATCAGGCATTGGTAAAGTCTCTGGGGACAGATGGAAGTTCCTGTTTGACCAATACTCTTGTGGCAATTGTCCGATTAGAAGAAAGCCTTTGTCGATCAGTACAGCAGATAGGGGATGGGTGCTCTAGATGGTAAAAGGGATGTGGGAGGGGCACTGATAACCTCTAGTTTTTAGTTTTATTTTTTTGAATTTTTTTTAAGATTTTTGTTTGTTTAGTTTTAGAGTGAAGGTAAGGGAGGGAGAAAGAGAGGGAGAGAAACATCAATGTGAGAGAGAAACAATTAAACTGTTGCCTCTTGTACTCCCCCCAAGCAGGGACGGAACCCGCAACCCAGGCATGTGCCCTGATCGGGAATCAAACAAGTGACCTTTTATTTCACAGAACGACACCTAACCAATTGAGTCACACTGGTCCGGGGGGAGGTTTCTGTTTTAAAAATAAGGAAACCAGGGCTCAGAATGGCTAAGTATCTTGCTCCAGGGCTCTGCAGGTATAAATGGTGGAGCAATAGCATGAGTTCAGGTCTTTTGACAATAAAGCCAGACAGAGAAGTCCAGGTTTCTTTCATGTCAGTTTTATGTCCACTGTATGTGGTTTATATGTAATCGGACTCTAACACTTACTAGCTACATCTTCAGACATATATTTTTCAGATATATGACCTCAGGCATGTTACTTAACATTTATGAGTCTCAGTTTCTTAATCTGAAAAATACGAACAATAATAACTACTCATGGTATTGTTCTGATGATTAAAAAAATGCAAAATATTTATCACTGTGACTTACATAGCATTTATGCTCCAAAATATCCATTTCCTTTCCTTTTCCCTTTTACCCATGAAAAGACATATTTAAAACCACGTAGAGAATATATTAGATAACACGTGAATCACATGTCACTTAGAGGGAACATTCTTAAACTGATAAGATTATTTTCATTGTAGGAAGTCCTTTGAGTCCACACTGCCATAGCAAAAACTTTAAAATTGACTACTACAATTTGGTCATCGCTTTCTTTCTCTATTTGAATATGTGTAATTAAAAAAAGCTATTGAAGTATAATACATACAGAAAAGTGAAAAATCATAAATGCATAATTTAATATCTTATTAAAAGTAAACACACTTGTATAACCATGACAGACAAGAAACAAAACATTACCAGCAGCCAAGAATCGCACACTTTTCATCTTGAACTCTCTTCCTGATTATTAATCCTTTTCTTCTCCCTAAAGGTACCCATTTCAGGGCTTATAATAACATGGGAGTGTTTTTGCCAGTTTGAAGTTTATGCAAATGAAATCAAATAGTATTAATATAATGTATCTGACTTCTTTCACTTACCTGCTTTTGTGTGTAACTTTTAAAAAAATTTTCATTCCTGAATAATATTACTATGTATGTATGTTTATTTAAATATTTTATTGTTAATGAACATTTTGGTTGTTTCCAGTATGGAACTATTATGAATAACGCTGTGGTAAATATTACTGAATTTCCTTTGGTGCACCTGTGTGCATTTCATCTGAGTGCAGAATTCCCTCCTTACTCTATGAGGGAAACATTCCAAGACCCCCAATGGATGCCTGAAACTGCAGATAATACTGAACTCTAGGTATACTATTTTTTCCTATATATTCATACCTATGATAAAGTTTAGTTTGTATATTATGTGCAGTACAAGATTAACAGCAATAACTACTAACAAAATAGAAAAGTTATAACTGTATGCCATAATAAGAATTATGTGAATGTGGTCCCTCTCAAAATATCTTAACGTACTGTGCTCGCTCACCTTTTCATTTAAAGGACACTCTTTATGGCTTCTCTACGGCACATCGGAGTGGACAGCATCACCGCTGTTGCACTTTGGAACCATAGCTAAGTAGAACAAGGTTTACTTGAACACAGCATTGCGATACTGCAGCAGTCAATCTGATAACAAAGATGACTACTAAGTCACTAACCGGTGGAGAGCATTGCCACACAGATCCACTGGACAAAGTGATGACTCACGTCCTGGGCAGGACGGAGCAGGACGCCACGAGGTTTCATCATGCTACTCAGAATGACACACAGTTTAAACGATGATTTTTTTATTGCTGGAATTTTCCATTAATTTTTTTGGACCACGGTTGACTGTGATAACTTCAACCATGGAAAGTAAAACTGCAGATAAAGGGGGACTACTGTATAAAGGTAGGAGTTAAATTGAGGGATTATGAAGTATGTTTATAATCAACTTGAGTAAATACTGCTAAACAGCTTTACAAAGTGGTTGTAGCAATTTATACTCCACTGCCCATTAATTTATAGGAACTCTTCTTGCTCCCTATTCATACTAATACTTTGTTTTCTCTGTTTTGTTTCTGTTTTTGTCATTCTAGCGGCCCACTACTACAAACCTACAAAAATTAAGTTTTTGCCTTCCATTTCCCTGATGTCTAATAAGATTGAGTATCTTTTCAGATATCTATTGACCATTTAGGTATGCTTTTCAACTCTGCTGCCATATTTCAGTTGGACCATCTTTTTCTTACTGATTTTTAGGACTTTGCTCTATATTTTGCATACCAGCCCTTTGTTATGTATATAGCTCCTCCTCTTCTCTAACTTGCCTTTTTTGCTTTCTAATGGACAAAGTCAGTAAGTTTGATTTTCATGGCACCCAGAGAAGCCAAAGCCTGAAGCAACAGATTTTCACAAAGATTCATTTGTCAGGCAGCCAGATGGGGAGGCGAGTCTCAGATCAGTCTCCTCTGGACAATGGCCTGGAGTAAATTAAAGAATGAGGTTAGAAAGGAGCTATACATATTTGTTAATTCTAATTAAAGGGCTCAGATAGATGAACTACTCATTGGCTATAAAAAAAGAAGGAAATCTTACCCTTTGCAACTGCATGGATTGACATGGAGAGTATCATACTAAGTGAAATAAGCCAGTCAGAGAAAGGCAAATACCATATTATTTCACTTGTATGTGGAACCTAATGAACAAAATAATCTAACAAACAAAATAGAAACAAGACTCATGGATAGAGAGAACAGACTGACAGTTTTCAGAGGGGAGTTGAATTGGAGGCCTGGGTAAAAAAGATGAAGGATTAAGAAAAAAAAAAGAAAGAAAGGAAGAAAGGAAGGAAGGAAGGAAGGAAGAAAGAAAAAGCCTTATAGACACACAAGACAACTGTATGATGATTATCAGAGGGAAAGAAGGGTGGGAGGTGGTAGAAGAGGGTAAAGGAAGGGTAAATGATGAAAGAAGGAGATTTAGCTTGAGGTGGTAAACACACAATACGTATACAAATGATGTATTATAGAATTGTATAGCTGAAACCTGTATAATTTTATTAACCAATGTCACCTCAATAAGTTCAGTAATTTTTTAAAAGGGCTTAGATTGGATAGTCTTGGAACTAAGTGATCTAAGTTAAGATAAGCGGAAGACGAAAGTGAGAACAAAGAAATTCCAATCAGGCGGAGTTTGATTAGTTAACCCCAGGAGCATCCAAATTTGATTTCTGTACCAGATCTTCCTTGTTGACAGAGCCCTCACTTTATAATGGGCTCTGGGTGGTAAAAGTAGCACCTCTGCTACTTGAGTTCGGTGAATCTTGTTTCTTCTGTGCTCTTGAGGTCAGCTTAGTGTCATGTAGTTGCTAAGTGCTCCTGCTCAACCCTCTGGGGCTAGCCTGATCCTCTTGGACGGGTGGTCTGCAGTGTGCTGCGAGGAGGCCTATTGTCGTCTCCCAGAAGGCACTGAAAATCTAGGGGAAAAAACACACAAAAAAACTATTAGGGCCTGGTTTTGGTGTCAGGGCTGGTTTCATTGTCTTTTGATACAGATAAATTCTTAACTTTAAGGTAGTCCAATTTGCCAATCTTTTTGTTAATGGTCAGTACTTGTTATGTTTTGAGAAATCTTTGCTTACCCCACACTTATGAAGATATTCTCTATGTTTTCTTCTAGATACTTTACTATTTTACATTTTGCTGTACAATCCACTTGGAATTGACTTTTATTCATTGCATGGGGGCAGTGATTAAGTTTTTATTTTCATTGACTATCCAATTAACATAACACTATTTGTTGAAAAGACTGAGCTTTGTCACTGTTCTGCAGGGCCACATTAGACATAAGTCAAGTATACGTTGTTTCTAAACATTCTATTCCAACTCATTAGTCTATTCATCTATTCATCTATATCCATCTATTCATAGGTAGCTCTGTAATTACTTTGATACTGAATAGAATACTTTCTCCCAATCTGTTCTTCATAGTTGTCTTGGTTATTTGCATTTCAATATATATTTCTGCAAAAAATTTCACTGGGAATTTGACTAAGATCACATTCGATTTTTAGATTAATTTGGAGAAAAGTGGTATCTTTACAATATTGAGTCTTCCACTCTGTGAATATGGTATATTTATCCAATCATTTAGGTCTTTAATTTCTGTCAATATTATTAATAGCTTTTTGGGAAGAGGCATTGCACATATTTCTTTAGATTAAAAAACTAGATGTTTAAAATTTTTTTATAACAATGCATATTTTTGAAGAAGCATTAACTAACCTGGAATTTTGACTCTGGTTTTGTTTGACCTGAAGTCCAAAGCCTTCAAGATGATACTCATTTGCACATGGACCTAAGATAATAAGGCTATTGCGAATGTACTAATTTCCTGAAATATATTATTTTAAACTTCCATAGTAATTAACTTCAATAAATTACAATTCAATATTAATTCCTCAGGTTTTATGAAATGTTGCCAGAAGAAATAACCATATGTCGAATATTTCACATTTTCAGTCCATCATATTCATTGTATTTTAACTGAGGATTTATTTATGCAATAAATTGTGTCTAGAATTTAGTGTTAGGAATATTATCCATTTTTGTGATAAAATGATATACCACCTACATTAGTGAGGCTCACTTCAGAAAACAAATAACAAACTTCTGAGTTCTATGAAGAAATCTTAATCAGAAAACTCTTCACAATGGTTTAGTCAGGATGTGTGCTCCATCGCGAAGCTAGTACCAACAAAGCATCACTGCCACTCCTCCACCTAAAATGACAAGGGAGGAAGTATTCACCAAACTCTGACAGGGTGGGCTGCTGGAAGGTACTGTGACCTTCAGAGCAAACATGTAGACAGCTCATGTAAACCCAATAGGAATAGATTCCTCTTACCTTTTATTCTCCTGTCAGTGATCCCATTTGCCTGACTCAATCAGAAGCCAAAAGGAAAGAGCACACCTGATGTGATTCATAGATTCTAGTTTCCAGGAAATATAGCCCAAAACAGAGAAGGAAAAGGCTCTAGGGTCTAACAGAAAACATTGAACATACTACTTTTATAAATCAAGAAAAACTTTTAAAACCCTGTTTCCTTCACTCCTGGGAAGCTAAGCTATCAAACAGCCAATTTCATTAACAATAGTACATCTAGGCCTTTCACCTGTATCTGTGTGTAATGTGTGCTGTTGGTGTCCCACTGGAGTTGCCTTTGCCCATCTGAACCCACCACTCTGTTGCTGTATTGTTGACTAATAATAATTTACTATTACTTCTTTTCAAAGAATTGCTCTTGGCTGATAAGCAGTTACTTTCTTAAGGGGCTACCCCCTTGCCCTTTCTTCAAGAAGTTGATCAATGACAGACTGACACAGCACGTCAATGACTGGTCCACTTGCCACAATGTGAGACTAACTCTGTGGTGCAATTTGTGTTTCACATTCTCCCAAGGGATCAGGCTGAAGCAAGTGTCCAACTGAGACTACATTCTTGGTTAGTTTATTTCCCTGCCCTATCCCCTTTCCCTCCCCCGCTTCTCCTGAAGGCACTTTCGTAATAAATCACCGGAGCAAGAGTGCCTGTCTTAGCTTCTACCCCCAAGACACTTGACCTAAGATGCTCTGTAATTTGATATATATGTGTACATGTTGCTTATGAGGGCATATTCTGTGGTAACTTTAATCCTTTCATTTAAAATACACCAGCACTTCAGCAAGCACTTAACATGCATTCAAAATTTTTACCATCTCAACAAACTGAAGGACAGTCAATTTCAATTTCTGCCCTAAAAATGAGTCTATACTTAAAAGATAAGGAATATCCTGAGGACACACAGATGGTAAATGGCAAAGCTGATATTGAAAACTGAACAGTTTAACTCCAAAGGCCAAGCTTCTGATCTCTAAAGTATATTGTTCCCTTTCTGAATTAAAAAAAAGTATCTAATATTTTTAAGGAAATTACTGATCACTTTACCTATATTGTATTGTTAAATCCTCACAATATTCTGTAAAGCAAATACTAAAATTGTTCCCATTTTACAGAAGAGAAAAATGGAGAAACAGACAATATATAAAAGATAAAACCTGGAAATAGAGTTCATCTTCAGATGAGTAACTTTTTTCCTCAGTACCCCATCTAGAGGTGTATAAGTGGCCTATATCATGATATGATATACTCTTTTGTCAAAATGATTATAATTGCATGCCTGTCCCATTAAATATATTAATACAAAGGACAACTATTTATTTCTGTATTTTTAGTATCTCCTACAAGGCCTGACACATAGTATATGTTCATTAATGTCACATAAATGAATAATAAAAGATTGAACAGACTGGAAAAACTCACTCTTGTCTTAGTCAGTTCAGGCTTCTATAACATAAGGCTGCAGACTGGGTAACGACAAACATTTATTTCTGACAGTTCTGGAACCTGGAAAGTCCCAGGTCAAGGGGCCAGCAGATGTAGTGCCCAGTGAGAGCTTCTTCCTGGTTTGCAGATGACTGTCTTCTCTTTGTTTTCTCACATGGCTGAGATCAGAGCAGAGAGAGCAAACTCCCATGTTGCTTCTTACAAGGACTCTAATCTTATTTATACGGGTTCCATCCTTATGAGTTAATTACTTCCCAAAGACCCCACCTCCTAATACCATCACATTGGGGATTAGAATGTCGACAAACGAATTTTAGAGGACACAAACATTCAGTGCATTAAAACTGTTTTTTATGTGTGCTATTCTTGTTCTCTGTCATCAGTGTGTTAGAATCTATTGTTGCATTCTTATTGGTGAGTGAATTTGTCAGGAGAAACTCTCCTTTCGGATTTTTTTTTCCCTCTTGAGAGTCACTTTACTTTCATCTATGATTCTGCATATTCTTATTTGATACTACAGGTGCATTCTAGAAAAAATATTGAATCAATGACTATTAGAACTAGATTAGAGCCACAGAAATCCTCTTGTCTAAACTCTCAACTTACAAATGGGGAAAGTGAGATGTGGAGAAGATGAATTTACCAGTCACAAAGCAGCTGGGCAGCCAGTCTCCCTAGACCTGGTCCAGTGTTGTTTAATTTGTCCAGGTTGATGCCCTCGTACAAACAGTGAGATGTATATATGTGTATGTATACATATTTATATGCATGTATGTTTTTATTTATACTTTTATCTGTGATGGCCATGTTTAGCTTACATCATTTAAGAACTATAATAGGAGCTAGAAATTATTGAGTCCTAATTTTTATGTCTGCATAAAATTGTTGGCAATTCTACATACCTTATCTCATTTAGTCATCAAAATAGTTTATAAAAGAAGCATTGTTATACTCTCCCACTAGGGACAAAGACATTGAGGCACAGCGAAGTCAAGCAGCTTACCTGAGGTTACAAAACTATGAAATTGTGGTTTTGAATCACAAAGTCTTGACTCCAGAGCCTTCCACACTTTAACAACTAATATAAGGACATTTTTTCTAACTTTTACCTTTTATAAAACTTCTGACATAAGATAAATATTTTTACTGCTTAGCAAAGGAGTCATTAAAACCAAGAAACTTAAGGTTCAACATTTGTCTTCTTACTGAAAACCACTAATGGCATAATGTATTTTATAACAGTTTTCATACTAGTAAAGAATTAAAAAGGAACAAGTATTATATATGAAAACAAAAATCACTGAAAATTTTGCTACTTGAGGACAAGAAAATCGTATTTTAGTATAGTATAATTCTTACTATTTTAAATTAAAGAAATTACTTATTCTGTAACTTTACTATAATTGTTTTCTAATACGAGTACTTTTTAAATTTAAAATACAGTAGAATTAAACTTACTGATTAAATAGTTCACAAGAAAGAATGTAAGGAGGCAAATAAATTGTTTCAATAAAAATTATCATCATCATACATGTCTAATGTTGAAATTTCATAAATTCAAAGAGTAAAAAAATGTTTAATTAAAATTCTTCAGCCCCAGCTGGTGTGGCTCAATGAATTGAGCATTGGCCTGTGAACCAGAGGGTTGCAGGTTCGATTCCCCTGTCAGGACATACTCCCGGGTTGTGGGCCAGGTCCCCAGTAGGGGGGGCGCAAGAGGCAACCACACATTGATGTTTCTCTCCCTCTCTTTCTCCTTCCCTTCCCCTCTGTCTAAAAATAAAATAAATTTAAAAATCTTTTAAATTTAAATCTCTATTCTTCAGAAGTATTACAAACTTTATTTACAAATTGTTGCTGTGATTAGGAATCATGTATTACTATTTCCTAAAAGGAGAGGCAAAAGCATTTGAGAGAATCTAGCCATTCTCTGTGCAGAGCTAGATATAAAAATAAAATTGGTATTTGAATTTGTGTTTACTTCATATTTTTCTCTAACAAAAAATTACTGTATTTTCGGTGAAGACCTAAGCAAAATATATGGAATTAAATGTATTAATTGTATTTGGTTGTTTTGAAGCTACTCTTCTGTATTTCAATTTCATTTACAAACTGTGTTTAAGGGAATGGAAACAGATCACTGTTTTAAATATATTTTACTATAATAGAGATATCAGCATCAGTGCCTTCTATCTTTTGGGAATTTGAATAAGCATGACCTGGTTTCTACGTGTTTATCTAGTAGCAATTCAAACTCCCTCTAAAATGTGTGTTTCCTTTCTGTGTTTCTCTAGGCCTCTGAGCTTCTGTTCATTTATGCGCTTCTAGTTCTCTGCTATGTCAAATCCTGATGTGAGTATCCCCTCCTTCACTATTTCTTCTAAATTAAGCTCTCAGTCAGCATTTTGTGATTTAGTGAATTTACTGAATATTTGAGGAGTTCTGAGAGAGGATGGTTTGACACAATCCACAACATTCTACCATTTGCTTGCTTCTCTGTTTCTGCCCTTCCATTCTGTCAGCTTCCAGAGCCCGGAACTCTCTTCCCCCCATCCCATCCCCACTCCCTGACTCCGTTTTTTCCTCCTGCTGTATCTCAGCCCCTCATCTAACACGTTCTCTCAAGTAGAGCAGCCCTGCGGGGTTGCTCTGCCTTCACAGTCACCAGCCAGAATTTTAGTCAGGAAATATTCTGCATGTTTTTTACATAATGTAGAAATCTTCTAAGTCTTTTTGAGTAAATGCCTCTTTTTTAAAATTTAAATCAATTTTACAGTAAGACACCACCTCAGTATAGGAAAACATATCGAATATCAAATGTAACCAAATCAATTTAATAATGTAAAAGTCACAAACAGAGATAGTATTATCCAATTAAAAAAAAGAGCTCAGCCTTTACAATGCCTTTAAAAAATCTAACTATAGTTAATACTATGTAAAGAGAGAGAAAAAACTTTGAATAACTTGCAAAAAGAATTAAAGTTCGGAAGATTTGCTCTTGCATATGAGGTAGGTGAGGATAAATTATTCTCATGGGCAGGTGGGATAAAATGTACTTTGCAAGATCCATTTTCTCTTTTCAGGAATTAAGAAATACAATTAGAGAGACAAAAGAGCATTGGGAAAATAAAACAAGCACCTATGCAGCCAACACCAATAGGAAATAAATTACTACAAATATAATTGAAATTTCTTGAGAACTCTCCCTTATTGTATTCCTTGAATTCGGTATCATTCTTCTGACTGTTTTATATTTCTACTACATATGATAACAATAACAACAACAAACCCAGTATTTCATAAGTGTATATAGTATTATTTTGCATATTTTAAAAATTATAGAATATATTTAGGTTTAGCTTTCTTATTTTAACTACTCTATAGTTTTTGTTGTATAAATAAATAGATGTTTAAAGTCCCACTAAAATATATTTACTTTTCTTTTGCATTTTTTTTCTACTAAAACCAAAGTTGCCATGAGAATTTTGGTAGGTTTCTCTTGTGTACATGTGTGAAGGGTGTGTATCTAGTAGTATAATCACTGGGCTAAAAGATATGCACATCTTCAATTTTATTCAGTATTCCAAATTGCTAGTTAATGTGGCTGAACCAATTTATGCTCTGCCAAACTATATAATCTTCATTAACACTTTAAAATTTATGTAATCGGATGCATGTGAAGAGTATCTCAGTGTGTTTTCAAATGGCATTTTTCTGAGTAAATGTAAAGTTGGGTATTTTTTAGTATGTTTACTGGCCATTTGGTTTCCTTTTGGGTAAATTGTCATTTCTCTGACGTTGCTCTGTGTCAACTTGGCTAGTCTAGACCTATGTTTCCCAGAATTCCCTGCTCTGTATGGTTCCGGTTAGAGTTGGCCAAAGAAAAAGTGTAAGGCATTTGGACGGTAGAAGTGAAGCAGCTGCTATTCTGCTTTGAAGGTTATCATAATTAGATTTGGTGAGAAATAGATGTAGAAATGTTCGTGGTTTCCACTGTGGACTTTCTTTTCCCGACTGTGTTTAGCTCTTCATAATGGTCGGCCCTAATGACTAGTCACCATGCTAAGCACCCCATCAGATCCAGAAGCAACAGCATTCCTTAGACCTCTCCACCAACATTCTCTAGTATTCCCCTTCCCGCAGTTCAAACCACCTGGACTCAGGAGACCTAGTTAGTGACTTGTCTTTGATTCTCCAATTTCTCCCTTTGTAATCTTCCTTCCTTAGTTTATCCTACCATTGTGTAAGTTCCTTTTGCTTTAATAAATTTCTCAGCCAAAAAACAACAACAACAACTTAAAAACTGGAAGCAATGGAACAGCTTGTTAAGCTATGAGAAACCAGCAGACTAAGATCTGAGAGAGAAGAGGGGAACTAAAGTGAGCCCAACATGTGAGGTAGCTTTTTGCCTCAAAACATTTGTCAAATCCTAAGTATATATCCAGATTCTAGGAAGACAAGATACTATAAGCAAAGTGGAGGGTAAATCAGGTGGAAAGTGACCAGGGCAAGAAACTAAGCAAAAATTTTGTCAATCTTATAGAGATGGAGTGGAGAGGGAGGGTGGGAGAAAAATATCAGAGAATGGAGTTCTCCAAGGAGAAGGGACCTTGGTAAAACAATTTGACTTCCAATGGGATGAATGAAGGGTACGCTTTATGAGTAATTGGTAACCCATAATAAAATAGCTTCACATCAGTTTAAACCTAGGCTGTATAAAGGTAATCTTGGGCAGATTACCTTTTAGTGATAGAAATAAAAATAAATCTTTTATAGAGAAAGATAACATCATTCTGCTCCTTAAATTATGTCTAGAAATCTTCATATAAAATGTGTTGCATTCAATAAAATTACTGTATACACAGTCAATAAAAATACTGGATAAAAATTAAATGTATGCCAAGAAATACATTCAAATGATCAGAAATTAATAGAAAAACAAATAGAAACAAATTCACAGGAAATAACATACATTGGAGTTTATAGATAGGGGATTTAAAATTACTGTGATTAAGATAGTTAGGAAAAGGAAAGAAAAGGAATTTTACTAGAAAAATAAAATTCATAAAAAGAAATATAAAGGAAATTTTATAACTAAAATATTCAAAAGTTAAACTTTAGAACTTGGTTGATGAATTTAAAACTGATTAGCACAGATGAAAGGAGGATTAGTGACTAAAGAACCAAGAGAAAAAATATGGAAAAACACAGAGAAGTGATCTATAGAGACATAATGAAAAGTTATGATACATATGCAATTGATGCTTCAGAAGGAAAAGAGAAAAAATTGTGAAAGAATTCCAATTATTTCAAGAGATAATGGCAGGGAAAAAAATCACAAAATTGATTATAAGTTCTACAGTTACATATTTAAGAAGCACAACAGACACAACACAGAGTACATATAGAGAGTAACACATGTAGAAACATCATAAACTTCCTGAACATAAAAAAACTTCTTTAAATCAGCCAATAAAAATACTAGAAGATACTTTAAAATGTAATTTAACAAGTTAAGTCTAAAGTTTAACCCAGAAATGAAAAAGGCCAAATATAGTCAAGACACTCTTGAGAGAGAGGATCTCTTGAGGACGTTTTAAAACTAGGACACAAGAGTAAATACCAAAGACCCTGTCCCTCACAACATAACAGGAGCACCAAGACAAAGAAATATGGCCCAAATGAAAGAACAGATCAAAACTCCAGAAAAAATACAACTAAGCGATGAAGAGATAGTCAGCCTACCAGAGTTCAAAACACTGGTAATCAGGATGCTCACAGGAATGATTGAGGATGGTCACAAAATAGAGGACACAGTAAAGGCTATGCAAAGTGAAATAAAGAAAAATATACAGGGAATCAACAGTGATGGGAAGGAAACTGGGACTCAAGTCAACAATTTGGAGCAGAGGGAACAAATAACATTCAACCGGAACAGAATGAAGAAACAAGAATTCAAAAAAGTGAGGAGAGGCTGAGGAAACTCTGGGACAACTTTAAACGCTCCAACATCCAAATCATAAAGGTACAAGAAGGACAAGGGGAAGAGCAAGACATTGAAAACTTATTTGAAAAAATAATGAGGGAGAACTTCCCCAGCATGGCAAAGGAAAGAGACTTCCAGGACATCCAGGAACCCCAGAGTCCCAAAGAAGTTGGACCCAAGGAAGCACACACCAAGGCACATCATCATTACATTACCCAACATTAAAGATAAGGAGAGAATCTCAAAAGCAGCAAGAGAAAAGGAGACAGTTACCTACAAAGGAGTTTCCATCAGACTATCAGCTGATTTCCTAAAAGAAACCTGACAGGCAAGAAGGGGTTGGAAAGAAGTATTCAAAGTCATGAAAGGCAAGGGCCTAGATCCCAGATTAATCTATCCACAAAGCTATGATTTAGAATGGAAGGGCAGATAAAGTGCTTCCCAGGTAAGGCCAAGTTAAAGGAGTTCATCATCACCAAGCCCTTATTATATGAAATGTTAAAGGGATTTATCTATAAAGAAGAAGAAGATCAAAACTATGAACAGTAAAATGACAACAAACTCACAACTATCAACAACTGAACCTAAAAAAAATAAACACAAAAGCATACTAAGCAAACAACTAGAACAGGAACAGAATCACAGAAATGGAGATCACCGCAAGGGTTATCAGCGGGGAGGGGGCAGAAGGAAGAAGGGGGTGAAAGGTGCAGAGAATAAGAAGCATAAATGGTGGGTACAAACAGACAGGCCAAGGCTAAGAATAGTATAGGAAATGGAGAGGCCAAAGACCTTATATGTATGACCCATGGGCATGAACTAAGGTGGGGGGGAAAACTGATGGGACAGGGGCGTGCAGGGTAGAGGGCAATGAAGGGGAGAAAAAAATGGAACAACTATTATAGAATAATCTATAAAAAATACTTTTAAAAAATCAGCAAGCTGTAAGTGCTAGCAAGGATGTGGAGAAAGGGGAATCCTCATGCACCGTTGGTGGGAAGGCAGATTGTCGCAGCCACAGTGGAAAGCAGTATGGAGATACTTCAAAAAATAAAAAATAGACCTGTGTTTTGATGCTGCAGTCCCATTTCCGGGAATACATATATCCAAAGTAACCCAAAACACTGGATTGAAAGGACATAAGCACATTTATATTCATTGTTGCATTTTTTACAGTTGCCAAGATATGGAAACTGCCCAATTTTCTAACAGTAGATGAGTGGCTCAAACAACTAGGGGACATTCACACAATGTAATACCACTTGGCTGTAAAAAAGAAAAAAAATTCATCGTTTGTGCCTGTATGGATGGACCTGGAGATCATTATGCTACATGAACTAAAACAGTCAGAAAAAGGTAAATACCATAGGATTTCCGTCATGTGGAATCTAATGAACAATCTGAACTAACAAGGAAAACAGACTCATAGCTAGAGAGCAGGCTAACAGCTAAGGGGATCAAGGGAAGTTAGGGGGTGGAGGGAATGAGCAAAAAAAAAAAGAAAGAAAGAAAAAGAAGAAAAAAGAAAATTGGACACAAAAAATATTGTAAGTAGCAGTACATTAAAATGCTGTTGTTCATCAATAGATACCATTAAGAGACTGGCACCAAGACTAGAAAGGGGTATTTGCTACAAATATGACTAATAAGAAAAATATAGAAAAATCAATAGAAACAAATAGAAAAATGGGTGAGAGATGTTAAGTGGCACTTAAAAAATTTAAAATAATCAAGTGCTAACAAACATATGAAAACGTTCTCTACTACATTAATCATCAAGGGAATTCAAATTGTAATTATGAGATGCCTCTATATATACCAGAATGATTTAAAATTATAAATTATCAGAAAGCCCTGCGATGGAGAGATGTAATGTAGGTGGGTCTATCATACATGGTTGAAAAAGAATTGGTATAAGGACTTTGTAAAACTATTTAGCATTACCTACTATACTTAAATATACATATTCCCATAGACCAGCAGTTTTACATCTAGTTTCATACTCAAAAGAATGCTAAGACATTTTCAAAAATATTATTGACTGCTTTATTTTGTTTATTGTTTCCATTAGTCAATGGAAACAACCTAAAGGTCCACTAAACACAGAATGGGCAAAATTTGATATATTCACCCAGCTACATATTTCAGGCACGTAGCAATGAACATGAATGAATATCACCTAAAAAAATAACTTTAAAAAGAAAATCTCTGTGGGCCACCTTTTTGTTAATACCTGAAATCTGGCCGGTAGTAGGAGCTGGGCAGAGATCGCCCTGCTGGTACCCAGGGCACAGCTTTGCTAAAGAGTGGGGCAGTTCTGCTTCCTCCTAGGTTGCCGACAGCTGGAGTGATGCTTTTACCCTAAGAACATGAAAATACTGGATAAACTACAGAATCATAATTTTCTTAAACCCATTGTAAGCTGAGACTTTAGGGTAGCTAAGTAGGTTGAAATCTGAGAGATGGCAGATCCTTCAAAGACAGACAGAGGGAGAGCAGTGAGAGCAGTTTCTGGTTTGTTCTAGATGGTGCAGAGAGAGCATCAAGATATCCCCTTAGGCAAAACTGTTTAAATGCTCATTTGCCCTGGGGCAGATTCCTTCTTTTAAAATTTGAGGTTTCTCCAAATTTTTCTGTTTTTCTTTTTCTTTTTTTTAAATAATTCTGACTTCTTTATATAATTATTTTTAAAATGTTTTTTATATATTTCTATTTATATATTTAATTTTAAAATATATATTTATTTTAAAAATATTGATTATGCTATTACAGTTGTCCCATTTTTTTTTCTCCCCTTTATTCCTCTCCGCCCTTTACCATCCCAACCGGCATTCCCCTCTTCGTTCGTGCCCATGGGTCATACATATAAGGTCTTTGGCCTCTCCATTTCCTATACTATTCTTAGCCTTGGCCTGTCTGTTTGTACCTACCATTTATGCTTCTTATTCTCTGCACCTTTCACCCGCTTCTCGCCTCTGCCCCCTCCCCGCTGATAACCCTCGCAGTGACCTCCATTTCTGTGATTCTGTTCCTGTCCTAGTTGTTTGCTTAGTATGCTTTTGTGTTTACCTTTTTTAGGCTCAGTTGTTGATAGTTGTGAGTTAGTTGTCATTTTACTGTTCATATTTTTGATCATCTTCTTTATCTTAGATAAGCCCCTTTAATATTTCATATAATAAGGGCTTGGTGATGATGAACTCCTTTAACTTGGCCTTACCTGGGAAGCACTTTATCTGCCCTTCCATTCTAAATGATAGCTTTGCTGGATAGATTAATCTGGGATGTAGGCCCTTGCCTTTCATGACTTTGAATACTTCTTTCCAACCCCTTCTTGCCTGTCAGGTTTCTTTTAGGAAATCAGCTGATAGTCTGATGGGACCTCCTTTTGTAGGTAACTGTCTCTTTTTCTCTTACTGCTTTTGAGATTCTCTCCTTATCTTTAATGTTGGGTGATGTAATGATGATGTGCCTTGTTGTGTGCCTCCTTGGGTCCAGCTTCTTTGGGACTCTGGGGTTCCTGGATGTCCTGGAAGTCTCTTTCCTTTGCCATGCTTGGGAAGTTCTCCCTCATTATTTTTTCAAATAAGTTTTCAATGTCTTGCTCTTCCTCCTCTTCTTCTGGCACCTTTATGATTCAGACGTTGGAGCGTTTAAAGTTGTCCCAGAGGTTACTAAGCCTCTCCTCACTTTTTTGAATTCTTGTTTCTTCATTCTGTTCCGGTTGAATGTTATTTGTTCCCTCTGCTCCAAATTGTTGACTTGAGTCCCAGTTTCCTTCCCTTCACTGTTGATTCCCTGTATATTTTTTTTTTATTTCACTTTGCAAAGCCTTTACTTTGTCCTCTATTTTGTGACCATCCTCAATCATTCCTGTGAGCATCCTGATTACCAGTGTTTTGAACTCTGGTAGGTTGACTATCTCTTCATCGCTTAGTTGTATTTTTTCTGGAGTTTTGATCTGTTCTTTCATTTGGGCCATATTTCTTTGTCTTGGTGCTCCTGTTATGTTGTGAGGGGCTGAGCCTTAGGTATTTGCCAGGCAGGGCAACCCATGTCACTGCCTTGTGGTGCTGTATGGGGGGGAGGGGTCTGAGAGGGAATAACGCTGCTTGCTCGGCTCTTGGCTGGTTCTCGGCTGCTTTCCCTGCTACCCACAAGCAAATTAGGCCCTTGTGGTGCTGATTCATAGGTGGGTGGGTTTTGTGTAGGCTCTATGACCCTGAGGGCACCTCCAATGAGCTCTCCTTGAGTCTGGAAGTTCCTCCCACCCCCAAAACCCCACAGGTTTTTACCGGTAGAGATTTTGAAGCTTTCTTTCTTGCACTGGAACCCTGGGTTGTGCAGTCTCTCTCACTCCCCAGTTGTTCCTCCCGATTTTTCAACATGTAAATGTGAGACTGCCTGGTCAGCCAGCCACAGCCTTGCCACGTGTCCTCTCTGCCCTTGCTGCCCATGTCCGCCCCTCCTGCCAGTTTGGGTGAGTGTTTTTTCTTTATCTCCTTGGTTGTCGGGCTTCCATACATTTCGATTTTCTGGCAGTTCTGGTCATTTTTTGTTTTTAAATTTGTTGTTGTCCTTCTTTTGGTTGTGCGAGGAGACAAAGTGCATCTACCTATGCCTCTATCTTGGCCAGAAGCCTCTATTTTTCATTAGCTTCAAAAAAGTAGTTAAGTTTTTTTCCCCATAATGTATTATTGTTATAAGCAGAAGGTTTAGTCCAATACAAGTAATGCTATCACTATTAGGAACTTTCGATTAAATTTTTATATTGAGTTTACATAAATTTTGCTAACTTTCTTGTTATCTTAGTAATTTTTAATGTTCATTTTAACATCTGATCTGTAGAATACATAATGCCTGAGAAGAATTGTAATATCTCTTCTTTAATTTGGATGCCTTAGTTTTTAATTTTGTTTTATATTATATTGGCTAGAACCTCTGGAGAATATATAAAAATATTCCTAAAATCAGATGTTCTTATTTGTTTCTGAGTTTTAAAAAAAATTAAGTTTTCACCATTTAATGTTATGTATGCTGCAAAATTTGATGGGTGCTGTTTTTGAAGTTATGAAATATCCTATTTTTAGTTTGCAAGGGTTTATTTATTATCACACAGAGAATATTAATTTTATTAAATATTTGACCTTTATCTACTATGATAATTATATGATTTTATCCTAAAACTATTATACAGAGCTGTTATATGAATGAGTTATATGAATCACATAATGTGAAAGAAACTTTATTCCAGGGATAAATCCAGATTTTTCATGATAGATATACAAATATGTGTGTGTGTGTGCATTAATATATTACTTCTGGATTTAATTGGCCAATTTTAAAAGAATATATATATGTGTGTATGTTATACATGAGCTGAGTTTTAATTTTATTTTTTTCTAGTTTTAGTAACAAGTTGCAATAGTCTCATTAAATTAATTGCAATATTTTCCTTATTTTTAATGTATTTGCAGAGTGCATAGGATAAAGATTACCTGTAAAATCATGCTTAATGGGAGAGACCTATTTCTTCTTGCCAACATGTAAAGAATTACAGATCAGCAAATCTATTAGCAGGCAATCAGGACTGACTGGTGATCCATTCCCATGGAAGAGAATGGACCTAGCTAAGGAAGAGGGGGTGGAAGTCATAGGTTCAGGACAAAGCAGGGTGGCGAAAGTAAGGGGTGGCAAGCATGCCCACATGGCCAGAGGCCAGGTGGCCGGAGAGCCAAGAGCACAAGTCCTGAGTCCTTTGTTCTGAGGACTTAACATAGTTGGTGGGATGGGGGTGAAGGAATTACATATTGATTGATGGGTAAAGATGATGCTAGCTTTCCTGGGGGAACATGACTACCCAAACTTAGGTATGTGTGGGGGTCTGTTAGCCCAAATCCTTATCGTGCTTCAGACTCCATATGTTCATCTTGTTCTAAAACAGATACGTGAGAGGAGACAGTTAATTAAAGTTGGTGCAATTACCCAAAATTATTTATGGGCTCTTTCGTTAAGCATCAGAGACTCCCTCATAAAACAGATGGTGACCAGAGGTAGGCAATTAACCAAAGTTGTTTCATGGGCTTTTTCCTTGGGCACTGTGGACCCTCTCCTGCCTTTCAGGCCTTGGGATAAAAGCACAGTTTCAAAGACTTTTTTTCCCACATAGTGGAAAGGATACATAGAATTTCAAGGACTTCCCTCCTTGCATGCTAACATAGCATTTCTTAGGATGTTGGAACACCTGGCAATATTATCGGACCAGGCTCAGGACTGCTGAGTTAGTGGGTGAGACATGTCTTCCTCCTCCTCCCTGCCTTGGTTTACTATCCAATTTACCCAAGCGCTAAAAGGTGTTTCCTGGCAACCCGGATGCTAGAGGTTGGCCAGTAGGAGAGCAGTTTCAGAGTCCTTCCTATGCTATCTCCTGCCTCAATGTGACCTAGTGTTTTATTTGTAGACTTTCAACCATTTTTCAATTACTTTAATTGTAATAGTAATTGTCTATTCTCCTACAGACCTGTTTTCTTGAGACAACTCTAGTAAGACATTTTTTTCTAGCAATTTGTCCATTTTGTATAAATTTGCAATACAGTGATATAAAAATAAATTACTAAATCTCCTATATGTATAGTTCTATCTCTTTTTAAAGTATAACTTTTATTTGTGCCTTCCCTCTGCTTGGTTTATCTTGTTATGAATAACATCTCTCCCCACTCTTACCTTCTCTCCTTCCATAATGCCTAATTAGATATATGTTGGTTCTTCCATTTTCTTCATCCCATTTCCTGTTTCTTCCTCTTCATGAGTTGTATTTTGAATAATTTCTCCAGATGTATATACCACTTCATTAGCTTCTTTTCAATCTATGTTTTTTTAGCCTAATCCTTGTTTCCAAGGTTTTTGTTTTTAAATCACTGATTACATTTTCATTCTCTCATTTCTGTTTTTTATTCCAAACCGCCAATCTTTCTGGTTAATATTTATTTCCTATGTTTGATTTCTTCTTTTAACTTCTGTAATTTTAAACATTATTTTATGACATATCTTAATAAGTCTTTCTTCTGAACGTTTTGGGGGTATATGTCTGTCACTTGCTTTTTATAAACTTTTTGCTCATTTTGGATTTTTCCCCCTCATGTTTTATAATTGTGAACTTGGAAAATTATGTTCAACTGACTTTACTGTTAGAATCCTGGAAAGATAGCTTGATGTTTTATCTTTACAGAGAAGCTTTGGCTTTGCATCTTCTAGGCTTAGAAACACTACTACTTTGGGGACACTTCTGTTAATTTTCCTGACCATGAAACTGTGTGAGTTAAAATCCTGAACCTTGTCAAAGCAGGCCTATGGATACAATGTTTTACGGGAGGTTTTTCCCTTCCACCCTGAGCCAAGAATGATACAGTATTCCTTTGTCCTATCCATTTTCAAGTGGAGAGATTTTACTGAAGCTCACACTTTCACAATGGATGATGTCTTTCAAGGGTTGTAATTGTATGAGTCATCTTCATTCCAACTTATCAACTCACAGTTGCCTAGCACTTTATGTGGCCTTTAAAGGCCATTCCTCTTGATTACTCAGCCTAGCAGAACCTCTAGGACTGCTGAATTGACAGTGCCTGATTATAATACTGGTTTTCAATTTCTCCTGCCTACGGAGACATTAAAGGTTTCTTTTAGTTACTTGTGAACTCAAACATTTATGTTAAAGAAGTTTACCCTGAATTTTGTCAGATTTGCAGAGGCAAATCTGTTTTGTTTTTTTTGTCATCAAATACACAAAAATCTTGGGAGAAAATTGGCCTTCTCAAAATTCTTCAGTGCAAAATCATGGACTAGGTTGTTTGGTAGCTGATGTTCACTGCTGAGGAATATAAAGTGTTTCTTGGTTAAGAAAATGGCTTACTATGTTAAAGCATACTTAAAAACTATTGTTTTTATTAGATAGTATTAAAATACAAAATATAATTTATGAAGAAATTATAGTGTTCAAAATTATCAAGGGCCTCAAGGACCTTTTATTATTGTAGGTTATAGCTATCATTATTTACTATGTTATAAATTAAGAAATTTAATAAAACTTTTTGTGTATTAATTTATTTTAAAATGGCCTCAATAAATCCATTATATTTTAATATAAATAACATTTTCATGAAAATCATATTTTCCAAAGCAAAAATAGAAATGAGAAGAGCAGCATTGTTTTATATTTTGGCTTACCTCCTTAATGTCTGGCTTAATAGAAAAAGAGCTGGATTCACATGTCTTTGCATTCAATGTATTGCAATATTTGGTTACACACATTGAAGAATGGTTGCATATATTGCAAATATATGAAGAAATTTCAGTCTTATAGAGCCATGTAGTTGGAAAAGGGAGCAGTGTTTTCATAACTTTTTCAGATCATTATGAATATTCCTATTTGATTCATTGCTTTTCTGGTCTGCTAAATTCAGAGGGGCATGGCCAAGCACTGGGTGCCTACCCACTTGGGGTAGTGTGGAATGGGAGAAATAGAGATCGAATACCACTGTACTGTGTGTCTCTATAGCCCCATGTCATAAACACAGCAGATACTGCATACATTTCCAAAGCTTTTTCCTCACATTAAAGCTTTTTCTGTAGTCCCATTTTCTTCCCCAACTTTTCTCCTCCTGAGAATTCCCAAATGTGAAATAGCAAGAACTGAGGAAAAACAGAGAACAATAGAATGCAGTAGGGCTAGAACACTGGAGAGAGAAGCAATTATGGAGAGTCGAAATGAGAGACCAAGTGAAAAAAGAGGCCTAGAGCACAGTGCTGCAGAACAGAAAATAAAGTACGAGTACAGGGGCAAGGGAACAGAGAGGGAAGGCAAGGAGGAAAATAGGAGAGAAACCAGATAGAAGACAGGCACAAAGGGCAGGAGAGAGAGATGGAGGCACATATACAGAGAGCATCTTTCTTTAATTTATCAGAGAAGAGAGGTACTCTTACAGAACAGTAAGAACAATAGCATAAGAAAATAGCATGGTATATCCAATCTAATATTTTGTCAATAAGTGAGGCCTCAGGAGACTTGGCGGTCATCCATGGCTGTGCTTACTCCAAAGAATGAGGAGCTCCCTGCCCCCACAATCCATCCCTCTCCATTTTTTCTTAACAAGTCATTGTGTGACCACTACCTGTGGTGGTATCAAAACCTTTCAGAATATTTTCATTTTTTCTTAGCTTGTTCTAACTCAAAATACTATATTAATTTATTTCTCCATTGTGTAAAATGACTCGTATTGCCATCTTATCTGTTTATTTATTTCACATATCATAGAATTATATCTCATTCTAGTATTTCATTTTTGCAATGAAAGTTTTATTCGTGAGTTCTGATCTAATTAAACAATCCTGTCACCCTCTTCATGATTTCAGATTCTGATCCATGGGTTTCATTTCCATTGTCCTTGTTTATGATTGGAACATCCAGACAAATTTTTAATTCTTTTCTTTTTTTAAGAATAACTAGCTTTTGAATATTTTTCTTTGAGATAGCCCAGAAAACCAGTGTCTTCAGAAAAGGTTTCGTAATAGTTGCTGAGTCCTTTATTTGAATTTTTGCTGTCTCTGAGTTTCCCATTTTATAAGTAAAATCCAGATTATGTTTCTTTGAAACTTTCTTTCTGTATTTTGTTATATAGAAATTCATTTGCCATTTTTATGCCCTCTCATACCTAAAGAGATTTCTGCAGTTCGTCTCCTTTAGCTTAGAGTTTCACTGCAATAAAAAGTTTACACTGTTTATAGACTTGGAGATTTGACTAAGGACCGTTCCTTCCAAATTATTTATAAATCTATAAAAGAAGACTACAAAGATGAGTTTATCTATCACTATCCTGTAATTCCTGTTAAAGTCTGTTGTAAAACCACGGCTCTCATCTCTTGGTGACTCAATGCATTTTAATAGGGTTTGATACAGAAAAATCTCAGAAAATCTAAATTCATTACAGAACTACTCATTCTCATTTTCCTTATATTATTACAAATAAGCACCTAGTTCTCTTAAGAAACCTTGTTAGCTTTTGTATCTTATATATATGTGTAGATTCAGTGCTCTAATTCTTTATTTTAAATTCTCGCAATATCTGCAAAATGAAAGAGAGCATTAGTATTTAATAATTGACAGTTTTTAGTATTCCCTTGGAGCTCTGTTATAAATGATCATTACATTGGAAAATCACTAGTTGTCTTGCATAAAAGCTCGAACATTCTGGGAATTATTTCACAATTGCACACTTTAAATTTTTCCAATCATATATGTCAGTGACAACCAGATGAATTACTTATATTTTCATATTTTTAGTGATTTGGTATAGAAAAACCTGTAATTTTATGTTTGTACAATTCAAAAAATTTTAAATATAAATTTCTAAAATAATTTGGAAGTGAAAAATCCCTAAACTTTTTCCCAGTAAACTCCCAGAAAATTAACTTATTATTCTCTAGTTATTTTTTCTTTTCAATCCCCAATTCTCCTTTTAGACCATGATCCTCATGTAAGTCTATGGATTTCTTAATTCGCTTCTTATCTTTAATATTTATTGCTAGTTTAGAAGCTCCTATAACAAACTCTTCAAAATATATTTTGCCCTACCTTATTGGTAATTGTGAATATTTCAGTTAAATATGGAACTAAAATTATCCCGTGAAGCCACCATATTAGAAGAAACTATTTAGACATCAGAATTGGGGCGGGGATCTCAGATACCCACTCCCACTTCCCTACTCCATACATGCTGCCTCTCTTCAGCCTACAGTTTCTTCTCAGACAATAGCTTCCCAAATCAATGTCATGTCTGAACCACTAAGGAGGAATGTTCTTCCTCACGCAACATGGGGGAAACGCACAATTTTCTAGAGCAGTTTTGAATACAGAAGAGGAAAGAATACAGGAAGAGTTAGAGCACTGAGTGTCAAAGCATGACTCACAGGTCAGCAGCACCAACAGCATCTTGGAACCTGGTAGAAATATAAATTTTTGATCTGCTTTCTCCAGTCCTACTACATCAGATACCCTACCAGTGGGATCTAGAGGAGTGTATTTTAATCTCCAAGTGATTCTAATGTCTATTAGAGTTTGAAAACCACTGATCTAGAAACTCAGGCCTATTTACCACAGGACAGGCCGTGTCCTACAGGTACTTCTCAAACATGACAGGTATAGAAATTGAAGGTCTCAGTGGGACTAGAATCTACGTTTCTAAGAAGCTCCTGGGTAATGTTGCCACTGTTGTTCCACAGACGACATTTGATTGCAAGGCTACTGATAAAATTTAGATAGCTGAGATTATAGAAGGAGGTGTGAAGAAAAGCAGGCTAAATGGAGTGACCTTGATGAGTCTGGCCCAACAACGAGGGGGATTGACTAGACTTGGTTTTATGGGAAATCTTGGTAGCAGACACAAAGGAAGGCCTTATTGTGGATCCAGCATTTCAAGAAAGGTGATCTGGTGTAAAATAAAGAGAATATAAAGCTTTAAGCTTATGCCCGGTTAGGTTGTATGGTGTAGTATTGCATGGTGTACTATATCTTAGTTCTTTATAGTAATTTCAGAAGAAATAGAGCTACACTTGAACTCAGGAAGCAGGCCTAAGTCATGTTGGTGTAACTCAACTTAGAAAGCCTGCAGTTTGGAGTGACCTTACTGCTGTGTGACCTTAGGTAAATTACTTAATATCCCTGCTCCTCAGTTCTCTTATATGTAAAATATGAATGAAAATAAAATATATCTTACAGAATTATTGTAAACCTTAAATATGTGACAGTATGCAAGGCATCCCAAAGGGTGCCTAGCATATAATATAACTCAATAAACTATTTTTTCTTCTTTGTATTTTCATCTTTGCAAGTTTCATCATTATCATTACATCTGCCATATTCATCTTCCCTAGAAAATGGAGAATCGGTTACTCTGAAGAAATTATAGGCATATCAGGATAATAATAATTAGGTATTAGAGAACAGATCAAGGTAATTGAGATAGGGCTCTTTGACAAAAGGGAACATTAATCAAAATAACAAATTCTTATGTCAAATATTTTCATATAAGAACTGAATATCTCTTTATTATATGACTATGTCCCAAAGGATAAATAGTTAATACAAAGCTATTGTTAGAGTTACCTTCAGAAATATCAAGGTAGTAATGTTTTAATGATATATAAGAGAAGCCGCAGGTCCTAACGTTAGTTCATTTTCTTTTGGCTTTTCTGAGGTCACTCGTGGGTCAGATCTCCTATCTAATCAATATTTTGACATGGTGAGCTGCTGAAGAAAGTGAAGAGTTTTTCTGGGGGAATATCTGCTTTGTTTTTTCTTCTTCTTTTTCTTTTTATTCATTCAAGAAAAGTCATCCATATATCAGATTGCTTCAGAAAAAAACATTGGTAAAATCATTTCTGCAACCATCTCCTAGCATAGGTGATTAGTGTTTTAGGATGAGAGACAGTGGAAGGGAGCTCTTCCTAAAATTTTGTACTGGTCATTTAATGTATGGTCAGGATTAATTATTTAGTATTGAAATAATTTCATTTCATTCCTGAGAACATAGATTACCACAAAATAAAACTTAGATATTTTTGGTTTTTATTTATTGATCTTAAATTTTTATTTTATTCAGGAAACACTTATAATCTTAAATTGACAAGCTAATTTAAAATACCTTAATACATATGCATATCACTTGTCTCTCTCTTTCACTCTTTTCTCTCTCTCTGCCCCCCTCTCTGTCACACACCAACACACAATATTATTGATGATTTTTGGCAATAATTTGCATTTGCATAAAATTTCAGGTATGTTCAACATACTTCACATTCTCAATAATATAAAATAAAGCTTAAAATCCCTGATAAAATATTGGTTAGGGTTTTTCAGGCTTTATTAAGTTCTCCAAAAACATGCCTTTAAAAATGATTTTCAGTTTTTAATGTATTATTAGGAACAATTTTCTCACCAGCTTCAATAAAAGCCGTGTAAAGTAATGATAAATTTTTCTTCCAAAGGCAGAACTATTGTCTTACCAGTAATTCCAACAGTCAGTAATATTTAACTTGCATGCTTCATGTAGCAATAAAACAAATAAATGGCCTCCTAAAATGTTACATCCTGCAATATATAAATATTTCTCTTTAGCACGTTGAACCCTGCCTAGTCACAAAGTATTGTAGCCTTAGTAGCCATGAAATACTCTCCTTACTGAATCCCAGACATTTTCATTGATTTTCCTCACATCACAGTGAAATAGTCTGTGCCAATAAAATAAGTAGTACTGTTTAATTAAGATGCCTAAAACATTATCAATTAGTATCTAACATAGCCAACAGTAGCAAATACACTGGATCTGCCTAAACAGATTAATTATTTTGTACCTCAGAAGTTAATGCAGGTGGAGTTGTGATCAACGAATCTGCTCTGATGGATCCACATTTATCCAGCTAATATGCAAAGTTCCCACAAATTTGGCAGAGAAACTTTGAGACACTCATAACAACCAGGTTATGTGAAGCAGGCTAGATTCCAGTGCTGCTCAGCCATGCTATAGTGTAAACAGAAGTGAGCCCACAAAGCTCAAAGCCAAGATACTGTGGTGTTTTTCTTCAGAAGGGAGGCTGATGAGAGGGAAAGTGTTTAGGAGATTCTCCAAGTGGCTAATAACAATGTAATCTGGTGACAAAACAAAGAGGCAGGGTAATGTCCTACCTTTAGTGTTGACCTTTTTACAAATCACTTAACAAAACTAACTCCAGTTTACTCATGGAGACAAATATGCAACCTCCTCCCTTTCAGAGAGAGGGTGCAAAGGTAAACTCTTCACCATCTCTTCTTTTAGTAATTAATAAATAGAATATAAAATAGTTTGAACTTCTCAATGAATGTAGGTTAAAAGAAAGGAGTAAGCCTTGCTTCTAGAACTGACCTATAGATCATAAATATAAGCCATCTTTTTCAGATCTGCTATAGATGGCTTTTGATCTACACATGAATAAGATGCTCATTACAGTGATGACACCATTCTAAAATATCAAGAACACATGAAACATTTTTTAAACTGTATTTTATTGATTATGCTATTACAATTGTCTCAATATTTCCCCCTTGGCTTCTCTCCACCCAGCACGCCCCACTCCACCAGGCAATCCCCACACCTTTTTTCATGTCCATGGGTCATGCGTGCAAGTTCTTTACCTACTCCATTTCCTACACTGGACTTTACATGGTTATTCTGTAACTACCTATTTGTACTTAATCCCCTCACCTCAAAACCCATCCCCCACACTCCCTCCCATCAGGCAACCATCAAAACGCTTTCCGTATCCATAATCCTATCCCTGTTCTTGTTTGCTTAGTTTGTTTTTTAGATTCAATTGTTAATAGATATGTATTTATATGAAACGTTAAATATGTCCCTTTAACATTTCATATAACAATGGTTTGGTGATGATGAACTCCTTTAGTTTTTTTCTTGCCTGGGAATCTCTTTTTCTGCCCTTCGATTCTAAATTATTTCTTTGCTGGTACAGCAATCTTGGCTGTAGTTCTCTGCTTTTCATGACTTTGAATATTTCTTGCCAATTATAAGAACTACCCTGTGGGTAAATAACTGCTTTTCTCTTGCTGCTTTTAAGATTCTTTCTTTATCTTTAACCTTTGGCATTTTAGGTATGACGTGTCTTGGTGTGGTCCTCTTTGCATCCACCTTGTTTGGGACTCTCTGTGCTTCCTGGACTTGCATGTCTATTTCCTTCACCAAATTAGGGTAGTTTTTTTTTTCATTATCTTTCTAAATAGATTTCCAGTTTCTTGCTCTTTCTCTTCTCCTTCTGGTAACCCTTTGATGTGAATGCTAGACATCTCAAAGTTGTCCCAGAGGCTGCTTTGCTTACACTATCCTTGTTTTTTGGATTCTTTTTTTCTTTTTGTTGTTCTGATTGGTTGTTTAATGCTTCCTTATGTTCCAAATCTTTGATTTGATTTTTGGTCTCATCCACTCTACTGTTGTTTCCCTGTAAATTGTTCTTTATTTCAATTAGTGTATCCTTAGTTTCTGACTGTATCTTTTTTATACTGTTGAGGTCTCCAGTGAGTTCCTTGAGCATCCTTATAACCAGTGTTTTGAACTGTGTATCTGATAGATTGCTTATCTCCCTTTCATTTAGCTCTTTTTCTGAAGTTTTGATCTGTTCTTTCATTTGGGTCATTTTTTTTGCTCCTCATTTTGACAGCCTCCTTGTGTTTGTTTTATGTATTAGGTAGAACTGCTATGACTCCCTGTCTTGGTAGCATGGCCTAATGTAGTAGGTGTCCTGTAGGGTCCAGTGGCATAGCCTCCCCTGTCACCCAAACTGGGTACTCGAGGTGTGCTCTTCATGTATGCTGAGTACATCCTCCTCTTGCAGCTGAGCCTTGATTGCTGTTGGCAGGTCAATGGAAGGGTTTTACCCAGGCCAGTCAGCTGCAAGGACTGGCTGTGGTCACTGACCGCCAACCTCTGCCCTCCACGAAGGATCAGCTGTGCAAGTGCAGGGTGGTGGTGCTCTTACACGGTCTGTAGCTATTCACTGGGTACACAGACTCTGGGGTTTCCCAGGTGGTGCAGGCCAAGGTCAGTCCCTACCTGTGTTATGCCCAGTGCCATCCTTCCTGAGCTATAAAGCAATCTGAGATGGCTGCTACTTGTACTGAGCTTGGAGATTCCCAGGCAAGGCTAAGTTGTGACTCTAGGCTGGCTGCTGCCAGGGCTGGGACTGGGGCCACTTAGCAAGTGGTGTGGGATAGAGGTGTGGGGGCTCACTGAGGCTGGCTGTTGCTTGTTTGGTAGGATTTAGGAAGTTGTGATTCATGAGCCAAAACTTGCCCTTTATATGGAAAAGTCACTGTCAGCAGTTTAGGTGGGCCCGTAAGTTGGTTGGGACAGAGTCTCAGGGGACCTCTAGCACGGGGGAAACAGTGTTAGCCAGGCTGATGGAGTCTCCAATATGGCATCTGCCTGCTGGCTCGAAGGCTCTGTTGGGGGAGGGTTCAAGAAAGGAGGTCTTTCAAGAAAGGAAGGCCTTTGCCTCCCTTTCTGTTGGAAAAAAACAGTCCCCCAATTCTCTCCTTGATGCCAGGCACTTCAGTTCCTCCCTGTGTGCCTCTGGCACCTTTCAAGCTGCTATCCTGGTGCTAGTGCTCAAAGGGATTGTGTCTGAGTAAATCTGTGTGTGGGTTCTTTAAGAGAAACAGCTTGGGACTCCAGAAGTTTCCTCCACTGACTCAATCCCTGCTGGTTTTTAGAGCCAGGAATCATGGGGACTTGCCTTCCTGGCACTGGAACCCTGGCCTGGGGTCCCGGTATGGGGCTGGGACTCCTCGTTTCCAAGATTTTCCTCCAGAATTTTTATCCACCACACGTGGGTGTGGGATCTGTGCAATCCATGCCTCTGCCCCTCCTACCAGTCTGGATAGATGTGGTTTCTTTACTTCCATAGCTGTTGGACTTCCATTCAACTCAATTTCTGGCAGTTCTGGGCAATGGTTGTTCTATACTTTAGTTGTAATTTTGATGTGGCTGTGCGAGGAGGTGAACCCTATTTACCTATGCTGCCATCTGGACCGGAAGTCCACATGAAACTTTGTATACCTAGGATAGGATCAAATGACTCACGCCTTTCAGAAATTATTGAAAACAGGAGAATTAAAATGTGTGGTTATTAAATCACCAGGTTCAGGTTGGTCACGAAACCTCAATCCTAACCCCTACCTGCAGGCTTACTCCTAGTCCTCCAGGCTTGACAGTGAGGGCAGTTACTCCTCCGGATGATAATCTGCTATGTCATGCTCCAGGCCTGACATTGAGGCCTCTGAGTTGTTTCTGAGTCTTCTGTCTCCATGGCTCTTCTCACCCACCAGCTATGCAAGACTGATATCACTAAGGGTTATAAATGTTTTTAGACTGTTACCAGCTTCAGGGTTGGATTCATGTTTTAGCGTTATTTTTTTCTTCTAAGATGTCCCTCACTTTCCAACTGCCTCAGGGATGCATTTGAAAATTTTCAACATGTTTTGCCCATACTTTTAGAAGTTTTGTGATATATGAAACTTTGGCAAGCAATCGTGTGAGTTTGCAAGGAGATTGTAAAATCTGAGAGATTTCACAGTTCTTGACAATATATGTGTATATTATACACATTGATTTGTTTTAACCTTTTTTTTTCTTTTTTTTTTTATTACCTGACCAACTACTGCACCTAATCTTATTAGATAAGAGTGCTTTTATAATACTCACTGTGGTGGTATGAGGCCTTTCACTTTTCTTTTTTCTTCTTTTAAAATCTTCTGCCTCTAAAAGGAACGAGAAGGCTTTCAGAATACTTCAAGTATTTCAAAAATGCTCCTCTCCACAAATAGTCCATTTGACGGTATACCTTTAAGCTATATGATAGCCCACTTCACTGCTTAACAGGTCCTGTTAGCTTGTACTCACTTTTCCATTCCCTAAGTCCCAACTTCAAATACTTCTCCAAAATTAGTTATTAAAATAAACATTACTAAGTGGCCACCGTTCATGGTAATTTATCTTCTAAATTTGTTTAAGATTTTTATCTTTCCAGAGGTGGAGACTTTAACTGCAGTTGTATAATGATTAGGTCAGTGAAGGTGAAACATTATGGACAAGGGGGAATGAATAAAATATAAAATTTGAAATTTATAAGCCCCATTATGTTACAGAGAATTTAGGTTTTTTCCTCAAAGACTCTACAAGAATGAATGCAAGTAGGGAATACTTTTATATAAGTAAAGAGTATATCTTTAACACTCATGTTAAGTCAGGATTTGACCTGCTTTGCCATATTGCAGCTTTTTATGCCCAAATCATTTTTTAATGCTTCCTTGGAAAATTATTTTGAGAGGATACTGGCTTTAAAAAATTATCTCTTGAGAAATAAACACATTAAAATGTAATTTCTTTTTGTGTCATAATCTTTATTTTCTCTCATTTCCTTCAATCTCTAATTCTTTTCCCCCATCTACTGATATATTTTATTAACATTCTCTTAATCCATCTTCTTAAATATCCACATTCCTTCTCTCTAGGGGAAATTTCAGACAGTTTTTCTAGAAAAATTTGTGCCACTTTTATTTCTGTTACTCTTCCCTATCTGCTCTATACATTCCCAAGACAATTACATGATAAAGAAGGGAAGGGGAACTCTGTGCCCATGAACAAGGACGTCATAGAGAATCAGGTAGATATGCAAGGTGTTGGTGAACGGGGTAACTCTAAAGTATGAGTGAGATGGATCAGAGAGTAAATACATTTATCCAGGGAAGACAAACTAAGCTTAAATTATGCAAAAAGGTAGAAATATTGAAAATCTGAAGAATCACATGTAGGTTGAAAATGGAGGAGAATAAATAAAGAAGAGGGACTAGACCGTGGCGGTCTCTCTTTTTAGTTTCTAGAGGCTGCCTGAATTCCTTGCTCATGGTCCCTAGCCTCTGCTCTCTGTTGTCTTTCTTGTATCTATTGCATGGCCTCTTTCTCTTCCTACAAAGGTGCTTATGATGGCATTAGCCACCCCCCCCCCACCCACCAAAATGATCCAGAACAATCTTCACATCTCAAGATCCTTAATTTAATATTTGCAAAGTCCCTTTTGCCACGTAAGGTTACATATTCATAGATTCTGTGGATCAGGATGTGGACATCTTTATGATCCACTATTCTATTGTATGTGGTATCTCTATGTTTCACATTGTGAGAAACTGGTTTCTAAAGTGAGCACCATTTTACACTCCCACCAGCAATGTATGGGAGTTGCTAGTTCTCCACATCCTAGTCAACAGTTTTTTTTTTAAAGTAATAAACCTCATTTTTTTGGAACAGCATTAAGTTCACAGAAAATTGAGCGGAAATAGAGGGTTCCCACATACCTCTTGCATAGTGTGTACATACAATCTCCTGAACTATCACCCTTACAGACTGGTACATTTGTTATAATCTATGAACCTACACTGACACATCAGTATAACCCAAAGTCCATAGTTTGCATTAAGGTTCACTCTTGGTGCTCTGTATTCTATAGGTTTTGACAAATGTTTAAGTGACATGTATCCACAATACGAGTGTTACATAGAGTAGTTACCCTGCCTTAAAAATCCTGTCTTCAGTCTAATCATCCCTCCTCCCTCAACCCTTGGCAACCACTGATCCTTTTAATGTCTCCAGTAGTTTTGCCTTTTTTAGAAGGTCATACAGCTGGAATTGTACAGCCTTTTCAGACTGGCTTATTACTCTTAGTAATATGCATCTAAGTCCTCTACATGACTTTTCATGGCTTGGTAGCTCTCTTTTGTGCTGAATAATATTCCATTGTTTGTATGTACCACAATGTATCTATGTGCATACTGAAGGACACCTTGGTTTGTCTTCCAATAGGTTCGGCAATTATGAATAAAGCTGCTCTCTGTGTGAGGGTTTTCAACTCCTTTGGATAAATGCCAAGGAGTGTGTTTGCTGGCTCGTATGGTAAAAGGATGTTTAGTTTTGTAAGAAGCTGATAGACTCTCTGCCAAAATGGTTATACAATTTTGCATTTCCACTAACAGTAAGTGAGACTTCCTGTTACTCTAATCCTCACAAGCATTTATCCTCCTGTCATTGTTTTGGACATGGGCATTTGAACAGGTATGTAGTCATGTCTCATTTTGTTTAAAATTACAAATCCCTAATAACATGTGATGTGGAACATATTTTCATGTGCTTATTACTTATATACCTTCAGTGATGTGTCCAGATTTTTGCTCATTTTTTAATCATGTTGTTTGTTTTCTTCTTGATGAATTTTAAGAGTTATCTATATATTTTGGATAGCAGTACTTTCCTCTGTGCCTCTTTGCAAATATTTTCTCCTAGTCTGTGACTTGTCTTCTCATTCTCTTGACTATGTCTTGCACAGAATAAAAGTTTTTAATTTTAATGAAGTCCAGCTGACCAATTATTTCTTTCATGGGTCATGCCTTTGTTGTTATATCTGAAAAGTCATCACCAAATCCAAGGTCATCTAGATTATCTTCTATGTTACCTACTAGGAGTTTTACAGTTTTACATTTTATATTTAGGTTTCTGATCCATTAAATTAAAAAAAATTCAATTGCAACTGATGTACAATATTGTATTAGTTTCAGGTGTATAGCATAGTGATTAGACATTCATATAATTATGAAATGATCACCCCAATAAATTTGGTACCCAACTGACCCTATACATAATTATTACAATATTATTGACTATATTTCTTATGTGATACTTTACATCCCCATGACTGTTTATATAACTGGTAATTTGCACTTCTTAACCTCTTCACCATTTTCACTCATTCTCTCAACCCTTTTTCCCGCAATCTGGCAACTATCCATTTGTTTTCTGTATCTATGAGTTTGATTTTTCTTCTTCTTCTTCTCTTTCTCCTCTTCCTCTTCATCTTTCTCCTTTCACCTTCTCCTTCTCCTCCTTCTCCTTTTCATTCGTTTTCAAGACAAAGGTAAAATATTTATTGAGTATTGGTGAACATTTTATTAAAGATTTTACTTATTTTTAGAGAGAGGGGACGGAAGGGAGAAAGAAACAGAAACATCGATGTGCGAGAGAAACATTGATCAATTGTCTCTCACATGTCCTCAGCTGGGGAACTGGCCCACGACCCAAGCATGTGCCCTGGTTGGGATCAATCAAGTGACCTTTTGGTTTGCAGGATGGCACCCAACCCACTGAACCATACCAGTAAGGGCATATTGGTGAACATTTCTGTTTTATGGAAGCAGCACTGGTTTATCACATTATTTATGTAAGTTTTAGTTGTACAATATTTTTTACTGAATTTATTGGGGTGACACTGGTTAACACAATTATGCATATTTCAGGCGCACCATTCGACAACACATCATCTGTACACTGTGTTGTGTGTTCAGCACCCCAAATCAAATCTCTGTCCATTACAATTTAACCCTCCCCCATATCCTCCTTTACCTCCCTCTACCCCCCTCCTCCTGGCAATCAGCTGTTGAGGGGTGGGGTTGCTGGATAAGGGAGTGGAGGGACTGAGCAAAAAAGAATAAAAGAGAAAGAACTCATAGGTACACAGTTTGAGTTTGTTTCTGTTTTGTTTGTTCATTTATTTTGTTTTTAAGATTCTACATATAGCTCCGGCTGGTGTAGCTTAGTAGATTGAGCGTCAGTCTGCGAACCAAAGGCTGTTGGTTTGATTCCTCACTCAATGCACATGCCTGGGTCATGGGTCAGGTCCCCAGTAGGGGGCATGAGAGAGGAAACCACACATGGATGTTTCTCTCCTTCTCTTTCTCCCTCCCTTCCCCTCTGTCTAAAAATAAATAAAATCTTAAAAAGAAAAGATTCTACAAATAAGTGAAATTATGTGGTATTTGTCTTTCTCTGTATGACTTATCTGACTTATTTCACTTAATACCCTCTACATCCATTCATATTGCCACCTATACCAATATTTCTTTTTTATGGTTTCCATATCTTAGCTATTGTAAATGATGCTGCAGTGAACATATGTGTGCATTCTATGATCCATTTTGAGTTAGTTTTGTGAAGGTATGAAGTCTGTTTCTAGATCCTTTTTATGGCAAGAGGGTATAGAGTTAGTCCAGTGTCATTTATTGAAAAGACTTGCTTTTCTCTATTTTATTGTCCTTCATCCTTTGTTAAAGGTCAGTTTTTAAATTTTAGGCATTCTAGTAGATTTAAGGTGGTATGACTATAGTTTTGATTTGCATTTCTTTAATTACTAGTGATGTTGAGCATGGCGCATATAATTTCAAGTAAAATTTACATGATTTTTATTGTCCATTTTGTCATTTCAAGATAAGCAGGTGGTATCTTTCAGCAATGGTATTATCCCTGTTAATTCTGCTGACCAGCTTTCATTTAGATATTTTGAGAAACTCTTTCCTCACTGGTTTTGATTAGGAATTCTAGCTTGAGCCTTTTTTTACAAAACATGTGGCATAGGGGATGAACAATAGATGCCTAAACTTGTGTCTTACTGTAATTAATACTCATTTTATCCTGGCAAATGATGATGTCATGTGATCAGGAAATATTTGGATCTGTAAGTGAAGTTGTTATTGTAAGAATATCTGTCATATGTTGCTGTGGTCTGCCCAGCAGCCCTTCCTTGGGGATACCGTCCGTCTGTTAGTTCATGTAGTCCTGATGATGCTTGCAGTCACACTCACTCCTCATCCTCTGATGACCTCCCTCCCCAGGCCACAGGAATGACCACAGAGCCCTGACAGGCCCAGCTGTAGTGTCTTACGCACGTCTTTTTGACTCCACTGACCTGATGCCTTCTCTTCTCCATTTCAGTGTACAGCTTTTTCAATATCGTCAAGATCTTTGAGGGGAAAAAAGGCTCTCATACGAATGATAAAAGCAGTATATTAAATTTGACATGATTTTAGGAATACACAGATACTTCTCAGTGAACGCACACATTTATCTTCCATTTAATCATGCTTTATTTCTTTTCAGGCGAGTGGGGCCTTTTGGTAAAGATGTTGACCAAAAGAACATTTCTAAAATATTATCTCAAGGGTGTAATTAATTTTTACTCATCAGGCTGTCATACAGGCTATCTAGACTATAGTCTTTATTGACTAATATTGTAGATAAATATCACTTCTTCATTTCTGTCTCAAGATGATAGGGCATAATATAATTTAAAGGTTTATTTTATCATGTTTTATGTTCATTATTGAAAAAAAAATACCATGTCAAGTATTTATAAGAAAAGTGGTGATTTCAAGAATATTAGCAGCTATACAGATAAGAAAGCTATAAGAGAATGAGTTATGTGACTTTTTTGTTTCCTAGACAATAAAGGGCTTTGAGTTAATCATATTTTAATGATCTCCCATGAACTTAGATTGCCAAGGAGCCCCAGACCTGACCTGAGCACTAAGTGAATCCAAGTGCCTGATTTCATTTTGTCTTTTGGAGGACCCACTGAGGAAAGTATTGTGATACTGTTTTTATAGATTAACAACCTAAAGTTCAATGATCTTAATAAAATTGATTAATCTCTCTTCTCTGTATCAATGTCCACCGAAGGCAATCTATATGTAACAGGCCATCTGCATGATAATTATCCTGTTGAAAAATAAATTCTAGGACCACCACTACTGAAGATTCTAGTTTAATAGCTTTATCTTAGATCCAGGTATTGTTCTTTCTTATGCCAGAGCGATTCTATTGTATAGCCAAGTTTGGAACATATCTTCTGCACCCTGTGGCCTCAGACTGGTTCAGGGAGTTAACTAGGTTTCATCTCTCACATCTACTGAAATAGATTGGAAAAGGCTGCTCAAGGTCTGTGCTGAGAGGCCTTTGAGGCTGATGGGGAAGTATTTCGTGATCCATTAGTGATGGCTGTGATGGGCCAGATGGAAGGAGTAGAATTCTACTGCCAAATATCGGCCGCCTATGATCTAGATTGTGACAGTTGGTAGGTGGGTGAAGAGAGAAAATGGAAATTAGAGAATATCAGTTACACTTTGATTAAAAATTGCCTGAGAACATACTAAATTTTTTATACAGCTATATGTAACCTCTTCACTGTATCAGAAACCTATGTGTTACCTTTGGAAATATACTAGAGATGACCACAGCGTGGAGAGTCAAATAAAGGAGAGGGGCCAAAATAATCTTGCAAGTCTCTAAGATGCTGAATTCCTCCACTGCCCCAGTCCTGTAGGCATGCCTGTACCGGGTATACTGGGGACTCTGTAGGAGCAGCTGCCATGAGTCCAAGTGCTTTCTGTTGTGATCTTGTTTCTTACAGCAGGAAAAAATGTGGCTCTATATATTTTAGCAATTGATCAAATATTTTTTATTATTTCAAAACTTTCAGGGAGACAGCAAATGTATTCTGCTGTTCTAAGTTGTATATGCTTATTTTTCATATTATTAAATTTTAATAGTAGATGTGTGCATTTTATTTGAAGAAATAGTTTATAAGGTGGGTCTAATAAAACTATTCTTAAGTAGGTACAATGGTTGTCATTACTCAGATTTGTTATAAAAAGAAGGGCAGTAAAGCTGTTGCCATTCCCCAGAACAAAGTTTTCTTGTTGAACTTAATTTTGCATGACAATGTAACCTTCTTTAAGGGAGAACTCCATACTTGGGATTCATTTGGTCCAGGAGAACTATGCATGTAGCTCCTTGTAACACCAGCCACCAGCGTTTCTATCATCCCCATTATTTCAGTGACCATCAGCAGGTAATCTGTGGCAGATTGAATAGACTTTTCTGATCTGCAACAAGTTCTTACTTCGCCTTCTACTCTTGTGGACATTGTTTCTTCCTTCTGTCCACACAGTGTTGAAACGAAGTGATACGTAAGGTCACTTCCCACAGTCAGTGTCAGGGATGACTTTTAAACTGTTTAGTTCCCTACTCGTCTTTAGAAGAGTTGCAAAAGAGACATATAACAGGTACAAGGACAAAATAGTACAATTTATTAGTGATATCTGTCATCAGACCAGAATTGGAAAGTGGCAACACGGTTAGTAGTTTATCATCTTTAATTTATATTAGTTACAGTAGCTAGGTGAGTGGAGAAAAAACATTAACATATGTCAGCATGATGTTACCACTATCAGCATGGCAGTAGGGAAAAGAACGAACTGGGCAAGACATATGCCATGGAGTGCCTGGATACAAGTCCTGCAAGACCCAAACTGAGCCTTCAGAAATCTCTAAATTGCCAGAATTACAGGAAATTAAAACAAAATCTGTCTTAGATACAACTGAGGAGTACATTTTAAAAAATGTAATTGACTTCGAGTTGTACATGCATTATTTTTCTGCTACCAATGTTCCCTATTTCAAAATTCATAAGATGTGAGTTTTTAAGAAAATCAAGCTGGAAAAATACTTTATTACTCTGCTGTTCATTTATTAGGGCCTGGAAATTGGTCATTAGTTTGGTTCACAGTCCGAAAATTTGGTTTCTCCTCAGTTTTCTCATTGTAACAACTGAGCCTGTCTTTTAGAGATAATTACATTTATTGTACAAGCTAACTGAAAAAGTGCTGAAAAATTGTCACTGACTCAGAGATTAGATTTCATAGTGATATTTTTACTGCATCGAGATGATTTGGATAGAGGGAGATACAATAATATTAAAAAAAATGTTGACAGCTACGCATGAAAGGGGTATTTACATTTGTAAACAAAACTTGACTTTCTCAAAGCAAATGCCAAGAGGTTACTTTACCCTCTATTACACCTCCGAATGCAGTTCTGATATATTCCATGAGTGAGGTGGGTGGGAAAGGCTTAATATAACAGACTGAGAAAAGCCCAGTATTTGGCAGACCAAATGATAAGGAATAAAAAAGTAAAGACAGACAAGTATGTAGGTTTTGTTTATTTGTTTGTTTGTTTGTTTTTTGGTGCAATGCTGCAGTGGGATTTTGAGTGCCCATTTGTCTCAAACTCTGGGAAACACACTCCTTCTCCTTCTTCCTCTTCTTCTTCCCCTTCCCCTTCCTCCCCTTCCTCCCCTTCCTCCTCCTTCTCCTTCTTTGGCTTGGTCTCTTTGAAAACATTATCTTTGTGGCAATGAGCAAAGCAGCCCAGTAAATAACTGGTTGTAAACCTAGCCTGAAGCCAAGACACACCCTGAAGTTAGAGCTTTGCTTATGCTTTACCATAGCTCCACTCTTGGTTTACTCATTAGTTGTCATATATATATATTTCCTGCTGTGCTTACTAAAATAATGTCTTATGTCAGGTCACATGTCCTACAAATACCAACTAAAATTTTTTCTAGCTTGCAAATTAACTTTTAAATGTGATTGTGTATCATGTTTTAATAAGAAAATGAATGGTTATTTAATAAATGGTGCTGGATAATGTTTTAACTACTTGGGCTTCACTTTACATTGCAAGAAATGAGAGAGAGAAGAGAGGAGAGGAGAGGAGAGGAGAGGAGAGGAGAGGAGAGGACAGGAGAAGAGAAGAGAAGAGAAGAGAAGAGAAGAGAAGAGAAGAGAAGAGAAGAGAAGAGAAGAGAAATTGCTGAATAGTTAGGGAAGCAAATGCTAAGCATGAAACCCTAAGAAAGAGAAAAAATTGGAGAAATATTTAGTTTATTTTAAGACTCCTATTTTCTAAGTAACAAACTAAACCACAAAGAGAAAAGTCACCTGGCTATATAAAAAATAAAAAAATCACTCTGTGAAGAACAGCAAATTGATAAAGAAGTAGCCTGTAAGATGAGAAAATATCTGTGCCAAATATTACAAACTAGGGATTCATATCCTGAAAATATAAAGAATTCCTAGAAATACAGAAGGAAAATTCTTAAGTTCCCAGCAGCGTGAAGAAAACAGCCATAGAGTTTCTTGTTCATATTTCTTTCAAATAGATAATGAAAAAAAAAAGGCGAAATATTTCCCTTTACTGGTAATCAAAGAAATATAAATTGAAATAAGATATTATTTTGACTAAATACTTAGAAAACATAGAATATATTAAGTGACAAAGAGGATTTTGTAGAATAAGAGCATTCACCTATAGTGTAAATTGGTACAGGTTTTCTGGATCAGTTTGGCCATATATATTTAAAGGGTCCAAAAAGTTCACACATTTTTAGTCAATTATTTCCATTACAGAAAGCAATACTATGAAAATTATCATGTATACAAATTGTCAGTCTGATGTTATTTATGATGAACAATCCTAATTCCAGTTATAAGAAAATGTTTATATAATATAGTCAACTACTGTGTAGCCCTCCAACCAGCAAGGTCAGCATCACGAGATGTGCTGTTAGAAATGTATGTTCCTGGCTCTACGTGACACCAATTTGCTCAGGAATTCTGGGTGAGCCCAGCATTCATGCAGCCTTCAAGATAAGTTTGATGCTTACTAACGCTTGAGAATCACTGATGTAATGAAGTATTTTACAGACAAAGTGTTTTCAATAAAAATTTAACATTGAAAAATTCTTAAAACCTAATATTAAGTGAATAAAAGAATAAAATTGTTCCTATTTAATACGATCATAGGAATTACATATAATATGATTTCTATTTTGTAAATACATATGAGTATTTATTTGTAAAACAAAATCTTTGTGTATATATATTCACATATGTACACACATACATATATACTAGCAGAATAAATTGCTATTCTCAATATATCAGAAGAGGTGACTGAGTGATTTCCTTTTTGCCACTTTATATATTTTCCAAATTCTCTTCTATGAAGATATATTATTTTTTATTAACAATAAAAGATCTTGGCCACCAATATTTTCATATATATATATATATATATATATATATATATATATGATTGTCAAAGCTCCAAGTTTCCTATAATTTTAAATGTTTACTAACTTTTCATGATGACATTGATTTATTGCAAAGAGAGACCCCTTCTTCAATAGCAAATGGTGTTTTATCATTTAAGAAAACAGTAAGATGTGGTACGTGGGTCGACCTAGCCACAGGCAGGATGTGGCTGCCAGAGTACAGCTCTAAGTCTTTGAGCAAGGAGCCACATCCTCCTCCCACTAGTTCTTTTTTTAGCTGATGGCAACTCCCAGGATTCTGACGTTAACCAAAGATCACATCTTCTTTGTATTGCTATTGCACCCCCTCCTTCATCAGCAACTTTCACAATTTCAGTACAGAGAAAAGGGTATAGAACTAAGGAAATATTAAATATTGGAAATTTCAAATAACGTAGTTCATTTAGCCAAGAAGTTCTAGTGGGATGGGGGACCAAGAAAAAAGTGATAAAGAGCAGCTGCTTTTCTTCCTAAGTTAAAAATTATATGTCCTTTGTTATCTCAAAAAACCATCAGAATTTTTTCACCGGTTGACTTTCATTCCCAGCTATCTGAGCACACAGAGGTTCAACCTGTTCTACTAGTACTTGGATCGTCCAGTGAATCTCTCATGATTTACAATTGTTTTAAAAACCCTGGAGTTTTGGAAGCATTTTTTATATATTAGTTATTTTATTTATTTATTTTAATTAAATATTTTATCGTTGTCCCATTTTTCCCCCTTGGATCTCCTCTACCCCAAGCATTTCCAGCAGCTGGCTATTATAAATAACACTTTTCAGGATTCTTAGGGTATAATCCCAGCAGTGGAATCACTTGGTCAAAAGGCAGTTCCATTTTTAGTTTTTTGAGGAAATTCCAAACTGTTTTCCACCGTGACTGCACCAGTCTGCATTCCCACCAACAGTGCACTAGGGTTCCTTTTTCTCCACATCCTCACCAGCACTTGTTGTTCATTGATTTGCTTATGATGACCATTCTGGCTGGTGTGAGGTGATATTTCATCGTGGTTTTAATTTGCATCTCTCTGATGCCTAGTGATGTTGAGAATCCTTTCATATGTCTATGGGCCCTGTGTATGTCCTCCTTAGAGAAGTGTCTATTCTGGTCCTTTGCCCATTTTTTGGCTTGTTTGACTTTCTGGTTTTGAACTATATGTGTTCTTTATGTATTTTGGAGATCAAATCCTTGCCTGAGGTATCATTGGCTAATATGTTCTCCCATATGGTCAGTACCCTTTTCATTTTGATGATGGTTTCTTTAGCTATGTGGAAGCTTTTCAATCTGATGTACTCCCATTTGTTTATTCTTTCCTTTATTTCTTGCCATATTTCTTGCCCTAGGAGAGATCTCAGCGAAAGTATTGCTGTGTGGGGTATCTGAAATTTTACTACCTATATTTTCCTCTAGGACTTTCATGGTGTTATGACTTATAGTTAAGTCTTTTATGCATTTTGAGTTTATTCTGGTGTATGGTGTAAGTTGGTGGTCTAGTTTCATTTTTTTGCATGTATTTGTCCAGATCTCCCAACACCATTTATTGAAGAGGCTATTTTTACTCCATTTTATGCTCATACCCCCTTTGTCAAATATTAATTGACCGTAGAGACATTAGTGTGGGCATTTTAATGATGTTAATCCTTCTAATCAATTTACATGGTATATGCTTCCATTTATTTATATCTTCCTTAATTTCTTTCTTCAGTGTTCTGTTGTTTTCTAAGTGTAGGCTTTTTATCTCCTTGGTTAAGTTTATTCCTAGGTACTTTATTTTTCTTGTTGCTATAGCAAATGGGATTCTTTTCCTCCTAATTTCTATTTCTGAAATTTCATTGTTGGCATACAAACATGCTTTTGATTGCTGAATATTGATTTTTTATTCCACTGTTTTGCCAAATTCACTTATTAGGCTGAGTAGTTTTTTGGCGGAGACTATAGGGTTTTCTATGTACACTATCACGTTGTCTGTGAATAATGACTATTTTACTTCCTCCTTTCCAATTTGGGTACCTTTTATTTCTTTTTCTTGTCTGATCAATGTGGCTAAGAACGTCCAGTACTATGTTGAATAAGAGTAGTGAAAGCAGACACCCTTGCCTTGTTCCTGATCTTAAGGGGAAAGCGGTTAGACGTTGCCCACTGAGTGGGATGTTGGTTGTAGGCTTCTCATATATGGCCTTTATTATGTTGAGCTATACTCCCTCTATTTCCACTTGGTAGAGTTTTTTGTTTTTTTTTTTTATTGTAAATGGTTGCTGTACTTTATCAAATAATTTTCATCATCTATTGATATGAGGCTTTGGTCCTTCATTTTGTTTATGGGGTGTATTACATTTAATGATTTGCAAATGTTGTACCATCCTTGCATCCCTGGGATGAATCCCACTTGATCGTGGTGTATGATCTTTTTAATGTATTGCTGAATCCAGATTGTCAATATTTTGTTGAGGATTTTAGCATCTATGTTCTTCAGAGATATTGGACTGTAGTTTTCTTTCTTTGTTGTGTCTTTACCTAGTTTTGGAATTAGGTTGATATTGGCCTTATAAAAACAATTTGGGAGTCTTCCCTCTTCTTGGATTTTTTGGAATAGTTTGAGAAGGATAGGTGTTTGTTCTTCTTTAAATGTTTGGTAAAATTCTCCTATGAAGCTGTTCAGTCCAGGGCTTTTGTGTGCCAGGAGTTTTTTTATTACTGCTTCAATTTCACTAATTGGTATTGGTCTAGTCAGGCTTTCTGCTTCTTCTCCATTCAGTTTTGGAAGATTACATGTTTCTAGAAATTTGACCATTTCACCCAGGTTGTCCAATTCCTTGGCATATAGTTGTTCATAGTAACTTCTTACAATCCTTTGTGTTTCTGTGGTATTGGTTGTTACTTTTCCTCTTTCATTTCTGATTTTATTTATTTGGGCCCTCTCTCTTTTTTGGAAGAAATGTTACAGAAAATAAATATTGTAGCATGTGTCTCTTGTCTAAATCACTGGAAAAAGATAACTTGTTTTCACTTCCTGCTCATGTTAACATAGATAATAACGTCAGGTAGGGTAGGTAGTAAACCAAGACAGCGAGGAGGAGGGAGACATGTCTCACCCACTACTCAGCAGTCCTGAGCCTGGTCAGACAAGATAGCTGGGCATTCAAACATCACGAGTAAGGATAGCACAGGAGGAGGGGAGGCCTTGAGACTCTGTGCTGGTAAATGGAGCTTCTGTAGCAATTTCACTGACTAAGACAAACAGCCTTCACTAACTGAGAGGAAAAGACTTTGTAGCTATACATTATTCCCAAGGTTTAGAAAGGGGAGAAGGAGGGGTACGTAGAAGGTGTCTAAAGTAACAGCCCCTGAACCCCAACAGTCGGTGCACAGATTAACTGAGTGCCCACTTGTAGCCTTGGCTCAAGTGTATAGAACAAACTTACTAATAAACTTACTAACAACTTTATTTCCTCTATACGTGGGGCATTCAGGCTAGCTGGGGGCTTACTTGCGGCTTTGTGCTCATATGTGTTTCATAAGCAAACCTACTATCTCATTCCCACTATACATGTTCTCTCTTGCTTGAATTCATCTCCTGCGAGTGACACAAGAACAGAGGAACAAGCTTGGGGAGGGCCCCCTGATTTGAGTCTCTCCCTGGCAACAGTAAGAAAATTAAGAGGTAGCCCTAACTGCTCCAAAGTGACAGCTGACCTTAATTAAGGTATTTAGGGACTAAGAAGAGGCATCATTGAGCTTTTATGCTACAATTTGCTTCAGCTTCTGTAGTATGTTGGATAAATCTGTGGGCAGAAATACAGTTCATTTCATAAGTAGGTGCAGATATTGGTATGATCTGAAGGAATAGTGGTATGTTAAAGAATGACATATTAAAATAAATATCCCAAATTCTTAAAGGAAATGGGAATGGAAGAGTATATTAAATTTTATATAGTGATCTTGAAAGTTAAATACACTTATTAACCTTACTTAATGGCAACAAAGTAATAGATTTTTTAATATCTGTATCCTAAATTTATGGCTATATGAGTAGGATCAGAGACTGATTTTGAAAACCTAAAGTCCCTCATATGATGGCTATTTTGGCATGTAGATGCTGTCACCTGAATGTATGGTCATTCTGTCAGGTTTTATGAGTAAGGTCATTGTGCTTTGTGTCTGTGAGATATTGTTATAAATATTTGACTAAAATTGGAAAAAGAAGATTTTCCAAAAAAACTTGTTTCCTTTGGTGTTGTATGGTAACTGACTGGTCATGTAAATGCTGAAGATAAGGTGATTTTGCAGAAAATAGGACAAAGAGAAATGCAGAAAGGATCAGGATGGACAGTCTGTCAAAAATAAGAAATCTTAAACACCTGTGTTTTGTCAACAGCAGCTTGGCAACTAGAATAGGAAGGATAGAGGAAGTGAAACTCATGCTGACTTCCAGAAGTCAGCTACAAAGAATGAACCCCTAGGACCAGATGGTTTTATGGTTTTAGTAAACAATAGATTTGCATAATGCTTCCTCAATAATTGTGTCAGGAAGAGTATTGAGCTAGGAAACAATGTACAATTGTGCCTTTTTCTGAAAACCAGCTCTCTAAATGGCCACTGGTAATCAGGTGGGAACTGAAATGTTGAGTACAACAGAATATGCAAAGAACTCTTATTAGACCATTTTGACTGAAAGATTCTTGTAAATACCAGTATGTTTGGAACTATTGTGCCTCTTCTGGTGGCAACATTGTAAGCCCATCATTTCACAGCAAAGAGGGCTTCTCTGATTTCAGGCACTACCTCCCTAAGGTTCCTTGTTTGTTCTAATTTGTAGCTTCCTTCGATTTTGTTTCTAAGGCTTGGGTGACTGCCATTTGGTTTCTCTTCAAGAAGAATCAGCAAACCACTTAATGTTGAATTTTTTCCTGGTATACACACACATCATTACTCCCTATTGATCTCAGGATGTGGGATCCCCACACACCTTTTGAATAAAATCCTCTGTTCCAGGCAATGGATGGGAGCTCTCAACTATTTATCTCATTCAGCCAATTTAATTGACAATTGTGCCCACAGGTGATTTCCCGACATGCAAATACTTATTTCTATTTTTCAACACCTTAATCAGAAAAAGAGCCAGTGAAAAAATGCACCACTAAAATCCACATTTTCTACCTCTCAAACATGACAACAATCCCTTCCCCATTTTTATGTTGAATGCCAAAATATTAGTTTTAAAATATAGGGCTTACAAATTCAAAACACTCCAGTGCTCAGGTAGGTACCAACTAAATACCACTGGTGATGAAAGGAGTAAAGACTAGCAATAGGGGGTGAGGGGGACTGTGGCAAGCTTGGTCTAGAAAGAAATCAGCCACTCTCCAGCTCGGCATCATGACAGTCGATGCCGTGGTATAACATAGTCCAAGAAATGCCCAATCTCTGGGGTTTTCAAGAAAAGTAAAATTGATTTTTAAAATATCTCAACTTTTATGAGAATACTGATGATGTTTCAAAGTTAGCAACAAAGTTTAAATCTGAATAATATTTTAAGGAGACATACAAAGCTCTTCTGTGAAAAGTATTTTTCTTACAAAGTACCACGTTGTATACTCTACCTTAGTCGCTACGGGTAAGCTGTCAAATAGAAACCCAATGTGAGTCCACAGCTGTTTTAAAATTTTCCAGTAACTCTATTAAAAAGTAAAAAGAAACAGGCAGAATTAGTTTTTATAATGTATTTTATGTAGCTCAGCTATCCAAAATATTGGTATTTTAACATGCAATCATAAAAATTATTAATGAGCTAACCCTCTTTGTGCTGAGTCTGAATACATACAGCACATTTCACTTTTTACTGACCGTATTTCAAATGCTTAATAGCCATCTGTGGCTGGCGGTTCCATATCGGACGGCACAGCTTTAACATGATCCCTGCTCTGGTATGTGTCTACACAGCGAGCAAGTCCTTGGTTGGGTAAAGTGTCGCGGTTTAATGGCAGCAGGGCTCCTCCTGGCTTCTGCCCAGCAAGCTCCTGACGCCACTGGGATAACATCCTTTGCAACTGCTAGAGTAGGTGCAGGAGACAGTGCAGGCTGTGTTCATGGGATACGTTTTCCCAAGGAAACACTGCAAGGAATTTTGAATATTGCTTGAAATTTGCGGAATACAACCTTAGCAGTGTTTTGGGGAAGGAATTTAATGCGTATGACCTTCCATAATATTGTGAAAAACGATCATTCGTCCTCTGCTCATGCGCAACTCGTAGGAGCCTGCTACCCAGTGAAGTAGCTTTTGTTAGTTCTAGATGATTATTTTAATTTCTAAAGTCTTTTGTGTGAGGCGAAAAAGGATTTGACTCATTCTATGGCAAAATTCAGGTGTAAATAACAATGGGGAGACAAATATTAATTCACAAAAGAAGCCAATCACAGCAAAAGTAAAAGCAACAACTTTCTAATTTTGAGTTTTTAAGGGCTGAATCGGTTTCCTTGAGTCTTTATATTAGAGGCATCTATGCAATAATTGGAGAAAATAATTGCTGAGCCTATTATAGCACATCTGTTATGATTGGATAACATTTTTGCCCTGAGGAATAATAATAATAATAATAAATAATAATAATAATAATAAAACAATACATACATATGTACATACAAAATTCAGGTAAATATGATTAATTGTATGCATTATTTTGATATTTGAAATGTCATCATGTTAGTTTAATCTATATTTTTATATTATCAATGAAATTGAACGTATTTGAATGTTTTAGCAATTTAGATTTTCCATTTTATGAATAACTGATTTATATTTTTTCCAGTTTTCCTATTAGATGTTTATCTTTTCCTTATTGAGTTTTATCTATTTCAGATACAAGTGATTGTGGGTTATATATGTTATAAATATGTTCTCCTGTTTTCTGTCTTAGAGTTTTGCTCTTTTTAGAAACAAAGTTTTAAGTTTAATTTAGTCTAAGTAATCAGCCTTACTTTTTTATGATTATTGATTTTTGTACTTGTTTAAGAAATCCTTCCCTACTTTGAAGTCATAAAGATATATTCTAATAAATACTTTATTTGTTTGTCTATCCTTTTTGTCTGTCCTTTTTGTCTATCCCTTTTGTATGTAAGTCTTTCATCTATTTGGAATTGATAATTGTATATGGCGAAGGTAGGAATCCAATTGTGCTTTCCAAGTTGCATACCAAATTGTCACAGTTCTGTTTATCATTCTTTTTCTACTGAATTGTTATCAAGTGTCCACTTGTGGATGCATCTCGGGTTCTGTTTTATAGTCTTTGGTCTATTTGTTGATCCTTGCTCCAATACAAAGTGGTCTTAATTTCTATGAATTTGTATCTTGATGTCTATCTACTAAGGTGGTTTCTTCCAGATGTTTCTTCTCCATAGGTGCCTTCAATATTCTTGTCCCTTTTCACTTGCATATAAATTTTGGAATATGCTTAAGTTCTAGAGTGGGTTGGGGTGGGACTTGGGATTTGGATATAGTTGCACTGAAACTATAGACCAATTCAAAGGGATGTAACAACTTTATACTATCTTCCCATCCATATTTATGGTATGTCTCCACTTATTTCTTTTAATATTCCTCAGTAAAGTTTCTCCATAGAGGTTTTATACTTCTCTTGCTAGATTTACTCTTAAATACTATATATTTTTTAAATTAATAGACTATAATTTTTAAGGCAGTTTTAGGTTCATAGCAAAATCAAGCAGGAGGTACAGACATTTCTTCATATAACTCCTGCCCCCAACACATGCATAGTCTTCCTCATTATCAACATTCCCCCAGAAGAATGGTACATTTGTTATAACTGATGCACCTACACAGACACATCGTTATCATCTAAAGTCCATAGTTTACAACAGGATTAACATTTGGTGCTGTTCATTCTGTGTACTTCATATGTTTTAATGTATTGGTAAATGTAATCCTTTAACTTTCATTTCCAATTGCTTGTTGCTGTCATAAAAATGCAAATTGATATTTATATAATACATAATTTTTTATCTTACAAACTTGGTAAGCTGTTAGTAATTCTAATAATTTATCTACAGATTATTGTGGAGGTTTAAAAATATATGTAATCATATTATCTGCAAATAATGACAGTTTTTGCTTTTCTTTCTAATTCTTAAACTTTTATTTCTTTTGTTTACATGACGGTGGTAGCCATATGTAGGCCAGCATTGCTTGCCTGCTATATAGAAGTGGTGACAGAGGTGCACTTATCTTGTCTGTAATCTCAAAGGAAAGCTTCTAATGTTTCACAATGAGCTATGTTGATTGCTGTAGACTTTTGTAAATATTCTTTATATGATTAAGAAAAATTTCTTTTATTCTTAGCTTGCTAGAATTTATATCATGAAACAATACTGAACTTTAATTTTTTATCATTTAATGATAAGATCATTTGACTTTTTCTTTGTTTCTATTTACACTGTGGATTACATTAATTGATTTTTCAAATATTACCCCAAATTCATGGGATACATGAACCTTGGTCATGATGTATTACCCTTTTCTATATTTCTGGATTCAATTTAATAATAGTTTGCCTAGAAAGTATTTATTCACATTGATGAATTGGTCTGTCATTTTCCCCTTTTCCTCCTGCCATTTCTGAAATTTGAGATTAAAGTTATGTACATCAAAATATGACGTGATGCTGACACTGGGAGAGTGTAACTTTTTAATCATCTTTTAGATAAGTTTATGTAAAATTGAGATTAGAAAACATTTATTTTGAAATAATTTTAGGCTTCAAGAAAAATTGCAAAAATAGAGGAAGGAATCTTCTATACACTTCACCCAGTTTCAGTTTCATTAATTGTTAACATATTGTCAGAGTGGTTTTATAATTTTTTCTCTATTTTTCTAAACTATTAGAGAATAGCTTGCAATAATCATCCTCTATTACTCTGAAAAATTTTGTCACCTATTCCATTAGAAGAACATTTTTTAGCTCACTAGAGAGCAATTAGCAAAATTAGGAAAATTAACATTGATAGGATATTATTGTCTGATATATAGTCCATAATCAAATTTAACCAGTGATCTTAATAATGTTCTTTATATTTTTTTCCTTGCTAATTCAGGATTCAATCCAGCATCATAAATTATATTTAGTTGTTATGAAATTTTAGTATCATTACTTTGGAACAGTATATCAGATTTTCTTCATATTTTATGACATTGATAAATTCAGAGGATAGTGGCTCTTTGTTGAATCCCTCATAATTAAAACAGGAATTATGTCTCCCATGAATGTCTATAGAATTTACCGATGAAGACTTACCTTTGGATTTGGAAGTTTCTTTGTGGGATGATTTTCAATGACTACTTCAATTTTTTAAAATAGCATAAGACTATGGAAGATAGTCTTTCTTTTAATCATTTTGTTAAAATTTTCTAGAAATTCATCCATTTTAATCATATTTGTTGCTATAAAGTTGTTAATAATATCCTATTATCTTTTTAATGTCCATAGAAGATGTAGTTATGTCCACTTTTAAGTGTGCGATAATGATTATTTGTGCTTCCCTTCCATTTAAGTTTAATCATCAGTGCCTGTATTTTTCTATAATTTTTAGTCTGTCTAGAAACTCAACTTTAGAATTTGCCAGTTCCCCCTATTTTTCATTTATTTTCTGTTTTATTATGTTTTCATGTTCATATTTTCCCTTCTTCCTTTCTTGTTTGGATTTTTAAAATGTTATTATTAAAAATTTCTTTACCTTGCATATCTCTGAAGATTAGTGACATTGAGCATCTTTTTATATGTCTCTTGACCATCCATAGGTCCTCTTTGGAGAAGTGTCTATTCAGGTCCTTTGTCCATTTTTTTTAGTTAGATTTTGTGTGTGTGTGTGTGTGTATGTGTGTGTGTGTGTTGAGCTTTACAAGTTTTTAATAAATTTTAGATATTAACCCCTTATAAGATGTATCAGCAAATGTGTTCCCTCATTCAGTGATTTGTCTTTTCATTTTGTTGATGGTTTCCTTTCCTGTGCAAAAACTTTTTATTTTGATGTAATCTCACTTGTGTATTTTGGTTTTTGTTTCCCATGCCTGAGGAGATATATTGAAAAAGTATTGCTACAAGAAATGTCTGAGATTTTATGCCTATGTTTTCTTTTAGGATTTTTATAATCTTTAATTTATTTTGAGTTTTCTCTTGTGTATGATGTTAGACGGTGGTCGTTTGTAATTTTTTTTCTCTTATCTGTCCAATTTTCCCTACCCAAAGAAACTAAAAACACTAATATGAAAGAATGTATGCACCCCTATGTTCATTGTAGCATTATTTACAATAGCCAAGATTCGGAAACAGCTCAAGTGTCCATCAGTAGATGAATGGATTAAAAAAAAGCTGTGGTACATTTATAAAATGAAATACTACTTGGTCACAAAAAAGAATGAGTTCTTACACTTTGTGACATCATGGATAGGGCTGGAAAGCATTGTGCTAAGTGAAATAAGTTAGTCAGACAAAGACAAGTACTGTATGATTTCAGTTACTTGTGAAATCTAATGAACAAAAAGAACCAAGCAAAACAGAGACAAACTCATAGATAGAGAGCAGGCTGATAGTTGTTGGGGAGAAGTGGGGTCTGAGTGAAGGGTGGAGGGATTGAGCAAAAAAAGAAAAAAAAGAGTGAAAAAAAAACTAATGGACCCAGACCACAGTGTGGGGACTACAGGGCACTGGGAGAAGGAGGAGGGAATAGGGAGAGTACATGGTGGTGGAAGGAGGCTTGACTTGGGGTGATAAACATACAATACATTGTCCAGAAGATGTACTGGGGAATCGTGCACCTGAAACCTGTATAATTCTGTTAACCAGCGCCATCCCAATAAATTTAATAAAAAATAAAAAAATAAAATAAAAATTTATTTATCTCATCATTTTTTGCCTTTTTTCTTTTTTGTTACATGAATTAAAGAATAACTTTCTTAAGGCTTTGTTTGAACTGATAGGTCCTAATATAAGTCATATTTGTTATTGCTCTGTTCAAGATATTTTCTAATTTCTATTATGATTTCTTCTTTGGCCTATGGTTTACTAGAAAATGTTAATTTTCAAGTTATGTTTGTTATTTATTTTTATTGCACTATGACCATAATTTGTATATTTTCAATCATTTTAAACTTATAGGACTGGATTTTTGGTTTACAACTTACTCAGTGTTTGAAAAGTTTCTTCATGCACTTGAAAAAATATGTACTTAGCAGGCATTCAATGTTTTACATGTACCCTTCATGTCAGGTTTGTTATAGGTATGGATAAAATATTTTATATCCCTGTAATATTAGGTAAAGTTTTAAAATTATATAGGCAAATATTTTATATCCCTACTGACATTTTGTCTGCGTGTTTTGTCAATTAGAAAATTATTTAAAAATAAATATTTCTCTCCCAGTTTTGTCAATTTTTACTTTTTTTATTTTGAAGCGCTGTTATTAGGTAAATTCAAATTGAAAATTAATGTGTCTCTAGTGCATTAAAATCTTTATCATTACAAAATGACTTTCTTAATACCTAATAATGCTTTTTGCTTACAATTGTATTTTATCTGTATTGCCATCTTTCTTTTTTGATTGTAGTGCATAGTATATCTGTTTTGATACTTACTTTCACCTTTCTTAATCTTTACATTTTACCTGAAACACTTTAAAATAGCAGAGTTGGATTTTTAAAAATCTGGTCTGGCTATGTTTGTCTTTTACTATAAGAATTTTAAATTTTATGTTTAATGTAATTAATGATAAATTTGCATTCCCATATATCATTTGGTATTGTACTTTCAATTTCTTTTCTTTTTTCCCTCTTCTTACCATTCTTGGATTGATTAAAAATTATTAACCATATTTTTTTCCTCTTGACTACCTTGGATATTCCATATTATTTATATATATATATATATATTTAGTAGATATCCTAGAAATTACAACATACATATCTAACTTAACACTCTAAAATTAATTCAAGCCTTTACTTTTCATCTGTAAATATAAGGATCTTGGAATAATTTGACAATTTACCTCTTCACTTCTGACTTTATGTTAATGTTGTATTGTTATTTTGTTCTATCTTTTTTAAAAAACCACATAATATACTTTAATTTATATAGGAAAATTTTATTTTTATTTACCTTCACATTTAACAATTTCTTTATTCTTATTTTCTGTTTGAATTCTAGACTTTCCATATAGAAATGCTATTCTACTGTTAGAAACACTTTATTAAAAATTTCCTTCAGGTAAAAGTTTTGTTACATCATCATCATCATCATCATCATCATTTTCCTTGAAATGTATCTGTTGCATATAGATGTCTAGGGTGACAGTTATTTTATCTCCTCGAAGAAATCTGACCCATTTGTTTTGTGGGGAGGGAGTTTATATTGCTTGGGTTCTGGTTTTTTGTTTTTGTTTTTGTTTTTAATTTACTTTTAGAGAAAGGGGAAAGGAGGAACAGAGGGAGAGAATTATCAATGTGTGGTTGCCTCCCGTGCGCCCCTTCCTGGGGACCTGGCCTGCAACCCAGGCGTGTGCCCTAACTGGGAATTGAACCAGTGACCCTTTGGTTCACAGATCAGCACTCAGTTCACTGAGCCACACCAGCCAGGGCACATTACATGGGTTCTTGTCCATGGGTGCTCCTGACAGACTGACTATGTTAGACTCTGACTACCCTTGTGCTATTGGTGGTGCCTCACCACTGTTGACACTTCTTCAGATTGCCATTATCAGACTGTGGCCCATGAAATAATCTATCATTTGCATCCTGAGAGTAGTAAGCTTTTTACGGCAAAAGCCACTCAACAATGACCTGATAGTTAAGGTATCCGATAGATCTTTTATACTCCCTACAATCCACAGTAACTTACATTGTGTTGGAAAGACCTCCACAAAATTTGACTCAAAAATTTCTGACTGTACCCTGCTCTTGGTCCATCCCCCTTTAGTAAAAGAGTTTGGTCACTGAGTGGCACTGTTTCCAGAAAGGGATCATTTCCTCTTGTCTCCTTCACGGTTAATGATCAGGGTAGAATTTGGAGGTGCTGCCTTGATCATTCCTGGGAGTGACACATTTTATTTTCTTTAATGGCAACCTCAAAGTCATAATATCATAGTGTATATAATAATTAAAGTATAATACAGATAAATTACTAGAATTAATAAGTGAATTTTGCAAAGTCACTTGATAGATATAAGGCGATACAGAAAATAATTTCCATTTCAATAGTATTACTAAAGGATTAAATAAAATAATAAATTAAGTAAACCCTGTATTTCACAATACTGGTATATACATAAATTGAATTTTCCTCTTTGGAAAACAGTTTGGCATTTTCTAGTAAAGTTGAAATTATGCGTGCCAAACAACTTGACAATTGGACCCAAAGGAAATGCATATACATGGTATAAAAAGACATACATGGTAATGTTTATAGTAAAATTATTTATAATAGTCTCAAACTGGTCACAAACCCAAAGTCCATCAACAGTAAAATAAATGGTGGTCTATTTCTAAAATAAAATAATAGCAATAAAACTGAATGAAACTGCAGATATATAGAGAATGGATGAATCGCTCAAAAGTGACCACATACAAAGTAATATATATTGGGTGATTTCATTTATATTTAGTTCAAAAAGAAAAAAAAAACAATAATGTTAAGTGGTAAAAACTTAGTTGGGTGAACTGTGAAGAAAAGCAAGAAAATGATAATCATAAAATCCTAGAGAGTAAAAAAGGACAACAGTTGGGAAAAAGAATAAGAACATTTATGGAGTGTTAAAAATGTTCTATTTTTTACTTGGGTGACAGTATTTTTTGTGTGTGATAAATCAGTATGCTGTGTGTTTTTGTTTTGTGTGCTTTCCCAAATGTATACTATATTTTACATAAAATTTGATGGAAAAGGGGTTATTAACTAGGGGCGCTGCATCAGAATGTATGACTATTTTAAATTTTAATATATATTTCCAGATTATTCAAATGAAAGGTTATAATAATTTAGTCCCATTAGCAATGATTTTGCACTGACGTATTATCATGTGAAATTCAGTAATTTAATTTTTCATCCCATCACCCTGGCTTCCTAAAGGAAATGTTATCTTTATTAGCTCAGATTTTTCCTTGCTCCCTTATCTTGTTTGTATAACAATTAACACAGACGCTTAGCCACCCTGACATTTCTGTTAGCTTATGGAAAGAATGCAAGGCACATAGCAGTCACTTGTCTACAGGAATTCTCAAATTTTACTAGGCATACCTAGTAGAGTTTTATTTCTCTGTTATTCAAACATCATTGTGGAATGAAATAATGGCCCTCCTTCCCATTAAGGTTCAACCTTTTGAAATTTGGGGCTTCCAACATTGCTGCAACAGAGAAAGAGAAAAATGGAGGAGGCACTCACTTCAATAGATAATTGATAGGTACTTACTTTTCTTATCTGATACAAAGTAGTTTTGTGCCATTCCTTCCACACATAGAAACTATTCAACTTTTCTCCATGGAAGACATCTAAAAAATCTCATATTGTCACTATATCTAGCTCAAAGTCAAGGTCACCAGATGATGTACAGTAGTCACTGCATCAGGTCTAATTTTTCTTTTGTATGTCTGGAGAGCTAAAAGTAGAAAAGTGAATTTGTCTCAACCTACAGGGACAACCTACAGGGACAAGATATGGACCATAAACATTTCTTGTAGTCAGCTCTACCAGATCTTGAGTTCTGAAATATTACCTGGAGAGGGTTTGTCTGTTGGTTGTCATAAAGATGACTGTCTTATCTTCACAATGTGAGGATATTATTTCTTGGAAAGATTCTAAACACTTAAAATTATTTTGATACTTCTCTCCCCAAATGACATATCAGTAAGTATGATCTACTTTTTTAGTAGAATAGTGATTGAGAGCCACAATTTCTTAACTATAATTTAAAAAGACAAAATTTCAAAAATAAAACAGAACCAAACCCCTAAGTTCTTTGATGTTTAGAGATAAAACTTATATTGGACTGAAATGAGGATATTTGTATTCCTTATTTAATCCTACTTCATGTGAATATTTATGAATTGTGCTGCAGATACATTAATGTGTTTGATTATGGACCGCTGCCCCAGATATCCACCGGGAATGCCTTCTCACATATGCCATGTGCCCTGTATGAAACGTCTAATGTTGGAAAACTTTCAAACTGCAAAACACACAGTGCTCTAAGAATTTAAGATAAGAGATTATGGACCTGCATTTACATGTTTTGTTAGTTTTTTGGACCTAAGTATTTGACACCGAGACAAAGTATTTACACATTAAGCAGTACCTTTAAAGCTTCAATGTTGCTTTAACCTTTTAAGCCACCAACTTTGGATATTTGTCATTCTTATGAAGTCATTGTTAAAAACTATGTTACATAGTGCTTTCTCTTTGAATAAGATATTTATTTCTGCTGTTTAAGTAGGAAAAGCTGTTACTTCTGAAAACATAGCCTTGCACATGTTTCCTTGCTCATTGCTAGATGTTTATATCTATAGTTGGTCGCAAGTATATAGTACATCAATTATTTTTTCTAATTGACTCATTTTCTCATTTCCAATTCCATGATATAGTTCCTTGTTTTTCCATTATATTTTCATCTTCAAATTTATTTTTGTGCATTGTCTTTGTTTTGTTCATTTTCCTGTTTCCTAAACCTATTATAGAAACAAATTAGAAGTATAAGTAAAATAAATAGATATATAAAAATTACATGACATTTTAGGAGTAATGTTAAATGGAGCTAAATTCCTATGGAAAAGAACTCTCTAGTATGCACATGTGTGTTGAACTTTAACAATTTTATAACATATTATTCTGTCATCATCCACATTTTGTGAATAGTCCTTTTACTACCATGCTTAAATTATTATAGTTTTTGTGTGATCTATTTTTTTTTGGCTAGGACCTTGACTGTTAAAGTAATTGGTACCATGGAAGGTCCAGAAAACAGATTGTCAAAAATGGTATCTGAGATTGGGTTGCCCATAAAGTCAAGAAATAGAGGTAACTTTCTTGTAAGAGGATAATGAGTCAAATCTATGACATGTGGTGGTATTACAGTTACTCAAAGTATCACCAGTGGCAGTGCCTAAGGAAGGCACATGATTTGGACAGTGCTTCTGAAATTTTAATGTACATGCAAACTACTGTAGTATCTTGTTAAAATCTGTCGCTGATACAATGTGTATGATGGTGTCTAACAGGCTGCATTTCTAGCAAGTTCCTAGGTGCTGTAGATACAACTGATATGATACCACATATTAAGCTGCAGGAATTAAGAGATTGAGTGGCTATATCACTTAGTCTATGACAGCAATAGTGATGGTGAAGACCGAGGAGTCATCTGGCTCCTTCTTATATCCCAAGAGATATAAGTGGGATAAATGGAGAAATTGAGAAATATGAAAATATATTGAGAGGAAGTATGGAGACTATCAGGCCTCCTTGCAGGTGTGAAGCTATCTGCCATCTGCTGTGGGTGCAGGGTAAACATAGCTCAGGACCATGCCAAGATCTGTCTGACTATAAGGATCACAGAATTGTAGCAACAATTACATGCTAAGTTTTTACAAGACAAGTAAAGGCACTGGTAGGCAACAAAGGGACCTCAAAGATGGGGACTTTTCAGCAGACATGGACAAAACTGAGACTTTCGAACCTTCAAATTCCTATGGCCCACCTATGTTGGTAGAGGCAGGCCATTTTGGCCATGTGAGGGAACCAACACTCCTCCACGTAAAAACCTTTTAAATCATTTTTCTCTGGGGCAGTTTTCTCACACGGTAATGCCAAGTTGCTTATCTGTTTGTTTGGTTTTTTTCCTGGCTAAACTTCCTCTATTCTTATTGCCTCCAGGACAAGTAGAAAAGGACATTTCAAAATAGCCTTGATGGGGATGTATAAGATCTTTAGGAGAAGATAGACTATATGCCAAAAATTAAGAGAAATAATTGATCTTTATCAGAAAAAGCCTGGGCAACATGCGTGGTCGTATTAAACCACGGAGGTGGAAATACAAGCCTTGATCAAGTCAAATTTATTGGCAGGAGTGCACTCACCTTGGGTTTGGCATTTGCTAAATTTTTTAAATCACCTGAGAGTGACAATAAGATGTACATTGTGAATATTCCTCAACACTTTCCTCAGAGGAACCTCAGTTGTGGACCTAAATGAGCATGAGGGAAAAGAAAAAAGCCTGAAATTTCTAGGACTAATTAGATACTGGCCTTAAATTTTTGTTGAATCTCAAAGACCCAAAATGTACCTGTGAACTACTGGACACAGCAGGGTCTTAGGCAGGTCAAGTCAGGAATGGGATTTTGGCTTTATTCCATCTCACAGCATGTCCAGACAGACTACAGACCTGTCCTCTTATTATTTTCCCAGCCCCAGAATATATGTGTATATATAATATCTGATAGAATCATAACAGTGCTTCTCTGACCCAAAGAGTAAAGGCTATTAGAGAGGGAAGGACCAGTTGGAAGCTCCTGCAACTGTCTCTAACAACCCTCATCACAGCTGTATATCAAAAGCAATACCACATCCTATGGAAATAAGAGAGCAGCCCCAACATCAAAAACCTGAGGGATATAGAGATAGTAATTCCCACCATATTCTGTCTGCTTTAATTCAATATTTGACCATCAACTGAAAAGTTAACTCAAAATTCATATGATCCCTAGGAAACCAGACTAGATCATCACACACATACTCATGTGACCATGGAGCCCATAGCTGAAATTCCAAATGTGGATCTTTACTGGAGCAAATTAACATTGTCCCTGGAACTTGATATACAGTTACTAACCCGGCAAATATGGTCTTGTCAATTCCTGTTAATTACTAAAATTAGAAGCAGTTTGCAGAGACAACAGTATAATTTTTCTGACTTGCCCCAGGATGGTGTCAAACTTTATATTCTCTTTAGATCATAGTATATAGTTCACAGGGTTCTTTATCATCTTGGTAAACAACAGAACATTACACAGGTTTATTATGCTGATGACAGCATGACAACTGAACCCAGCAAAAATAAAGTAACAAACGCCTAAGATATCTTAATAAACCTTATCTATTCCAGAGGGTGGGACATAATCCTTGCAAGTATCAGAGGTCTGGCCACATTGGTGAGATTGCTGGGATGCAGTGCCCTGGGCCTTAACAGCATATCCTTTACACAGACATGTCTAAAGTGGCAGACTTGTTCTGTACCTTGCAACACATGGTATGAATGAAGCACTCCACTTCTTGGATCTCTTTGGGTTTTGGAGGCAATATATAACATATTTGGATATGTTTATCAATCCATTACTGCCTATCTAGCAATGCTGCTAGTTTTGAGTGTAGCCTGGGTATACATAGGGCTCTGTAGCAGTTCCCTATATGCAGGGCATTTCGCCCTACGACTTACTCCTTATAGCCTGACAGATGCAATTTTATAGGAAATATTTGAGGCAAAAAAATATGCTATATAGAGTGATTGGAAAAGCTTTGAAGAGAATAACATCACCTGCCTTTAAGGTTTTAGAGTAGAGCTATGCTTTCTTTGACCAACAATCATCCTCCATTCAAAGTGTTGCTGCTGGATTGCTGCTGGACCTGGGTAGAGAGGGACATCTGATGATGGGACACCAAGTAACCATGTGGCCTGAACTTCCCATTATGAGTTGAATATTATTTGGTCTGTTGAAACATAAAACCGCATGCACAGCAGGATTTCATTATGAAAAGGAAGTAGTTTATAAGAGACTTGGTTTAAACAGGTCTAGATATAATAGTGAACTACTTGAACATGGGTTTGGACACCTGCTGTATCTGTTTCTTCATCGTTTCCTTCTCAACTCACACCTGCAGTTTCATAGGAAGTTCCTTGTTACCATTTAATGGAGAACAAAGAATAATGGACCTGGTTTTATGGATGGATTTGCATGGTAGGCCATTGTCAGGTGGAAGTGGATAGCTTCTGCATTATATCTTCTTTGGGGAGAGGCCCTGAAAGAGTGTGATGAAGTAAAATCCTTCAAGAAAATTTAGCCTTGGGAGGTACTCTGGTTGCCCACATTTTATGGAAGGAAAGATAGCTTGGGGTATGTATCTACACTGACTTAGGGGCATTGGCTAACTTTTTAGCTAATTGTTTAGTGACCTGGAACAAAGAATATTGAAGACTGGTGATCAGGAAGCATGGAGGAAATATGTATGTACATATGAGTACCCCTCTTGTAATGGGAAAAGTGAGCAAATATCTTTGTATCTTATGTAAATGCTCACCAGAATTATCCACAGTGGAGGAGGTTTTTAATGATTAGGATCACAAAATGACTTGGCCTCTTGTTGTCGGTCCCTTCCCCTCCCTAAATCTCCTAGTACTTGCACAGTAGACCCATGAACAAAATGATGCGTCGATAGGGAGGGAAGTGATGTATGGAGTCAACCATATGGTCTTTCCCTCACCAAATTGGACCTGACTGTTGCCATGTTGAGTACCCAAACTGATTGCAATAGAGCCCAATGCCACACCCCGAATATGAAGCATTTGGGGGTATGACAGTTGGCTGGTGGCCAGTGATGACATTAGTCACTCCTCAGTGGAAGGGCAAGCACTTTTGCGTCATGGTATTAGGTACTTTTTTCAGGTTCATGCCCTTTGTCTACAGACTTCTAGCACCTTGAGTTGTGGGCTAGAAGAATATCATTATATCCTGAACAAACATGCTTTGACCAAGGCACACATACTGCATACGTATTGCAACAATAGGCTTACACTCCTGGAACCCACTGGTCTTACCATGTGCCACATCATCAAAAGCAGTTGGCTTAATAGAATGGTGGCATGGTCCACTGAAGGCTCATTTATGGCTCCTGCTACTGATGAAATCTTGCAAATTTGTGGCACATGCCTTAAATGAGCAGACCACATATTATGCAATCTCTCTTACAGCCATAAACAAGAGTTTGACATTAAAAGTTATTCTCACGATGATGTCTAACAACCAAGAAATTATACTTACTCTTATCAAGAGCCGAAACATGGAGGATGTGAAGGAACTAGCATGTAAGAAGACCATAATTTTGAAGAATTAGAAGCTTCTGGCCATTTTAAGATCCTTATGCGATTGTACTAATCATCAGCCAAAGTATGGCCGTGTAAGAATTTGATTCCAATTATTGAGAGAAATTAGTTTTTTCCCTCTGTCTTCTTTCAGGATTTTTTCTTTATTTTTGATTTTCTGTGGTATGAAAATGATATGCTTGGGTGCAGTTTTGGGGTGTTTTTTTTTTGTTTTGTTTTTTGAGTGGGGAGGCTAGTACTTATCCTGATTGCTGTTCCCTATCTCAGGGAATTGAGTTTTCCTAATATTTATCATTAAAATACATCTCTCTCCTTTTTTTTGAACAAATGCTTTTATGCTTTAAACTCTGCTTACTGAAATAGTAATTCAACTATTTTTATATATTGTTGTTAGCATTTGTTTGCAATATCCTTTGCAAATACCTGAAACTCATAATCCATTGTTAGGACTGAGTGGCGACTTCCAATTTCCTTACATGTGGAACTGGAAATCAGAAGTCCCTCTCTAATTCTTTTAAACTTCAACTATTATTTTTTGTCCTTTTTATTAATATGTGTGTTTTAGACACCAAAATTTTAGACATTTTGGTGTCTAAAATTATTTTGGGGAGATTCTCAGTCATTGTATTCTATTCCTTTCTTTCTTTGGGTATTCCCATTATATGCATGTTACATCTTTTGTAGTTGTCCCACAGTCCTTGGATATTCCGTTCTGTTTTCTTTTCAGTCTCCTTTGTTTTGTTTTGTTTTCTTCAGTTTTTAAGGATTCCATTGATGCATCCTCTCTAGCAGAGATTCTTTCCTCAGCTGTGTCCAGCTGTCTAATAATCCCATCAAAGGCCTTCTCCATTACTGCCACAATTTTTTTGTTGCTGTTGTTTTAATCCCTAGCACTTTTTGGTTCTTCCTTAGGATTTCTGTCTCTCTGCTTACATTTGTCCATCTGTTCTTGAATAGTGACTGCTTTATCCATTAGAGCTTTCAGCATATTTATCATAGTTGTTTTAAAACAACTTGGCCTGGTAATTCTAACATCCCTGTCATATCTGATTCTGATGCTTACTCTGTCTCTTGAGAATGTGTTTTTTGTCTTTTGGTGTGCCTTGCAATTTTTTTTTTTTTGATAGCTGGACGTGATGTATCAATACTAGATAAGAGGAACTGCTGTAAATAGGTCTTTAATAGTGGACAGGTGTGGGGGAGGGGGAAGCATTCTATATTGCTGATTAGTGAGCTTATGACTCTGCTGAGAATTAAACAGGTGTTTCTCAGTTTTTTTCTCTCCCTTTTGGTGGGAACGGATGGCTAGAGTGCATTAGAATTGGGTATTTTCCTTTTGTCAGCTCAGTTACACTCCTGCAATACCCCAGCAGGTTAGGCTCCAGATTAACTAGTTGCCCTGAGGGCAGGCCTTGTTAAAAACGGACCCTCTGGCATATTTCAAAATGGTTCTGTTTCCCCTCCTCCTTGCTGGAAGCCCAAGGGGATTTTTCTCTGATATTTACTCTGAAAATCTCATGGAGCATCTAGACGCAAACGTCAAACCATCATGGGGACCGATCTACTATGACAAGCTTTCTCTGAAGTTTTTAATTGTCATTTTGCTCATACTGAGGCTTCAGCAACTCAGCAATTACAGTTCAGGTTCCTAAGGCTGGCACATCTGCTCGGGTAAGCTGCAGCTCCCTCTGTTCCCTGGCATCTCCCTGTCTCTAATCTTAGGGGCAGGGTTCGACCTGGGTCCTTCTCTCTCCAATGCATTCGAGAGGAAGTGTTGATTTTTCAGCTTGTTCAGCCTTTTGCTTGTTAGGACTGAGTGGTGACTTCCAATTTCCTTACACGCTGAACTGGAAATCAGAAGTCCCTCTCTAATTCTTTTAAACTTCAACTATTATTTTTTTGTCCCTTTTATTAATATGTATGTCTATTATTGAGTACTGTGCAGCATTAGTTCATACATTAATTCCAATTTTGTCTTCATTTCTGTTGGTTTTATTTTCATTTCTATGTTTTTCCTGAATTTACCAGCTTTTGTTCATGGGGCATACATGCATTGTTTGCTTTATTGAACAGTTTATTATATCTGTTAATTTAAGCTATTTTTGTACACTTGAATTTTATACGTTGTGGCCTTTTTTTTTTAACATTCTGAAAAAGTTGTAGTAAAATACACTTGGTAATGGTTTTGTCAGCTTCTCTTTTGTGATTCTAGAAGCATTCCTTACTTGTTTTATTGAGACACAAAGACTTGTGATTATTATGCCTTATTGGATATAACATTTATCATTAAAATACCTCTTTTTTTTGAACAAATGCTTTTACGCTTTAAACTCTGCTTACTGAAATAACAATTCAACTATTTCTATATACTGTTGTTAGCATTTGTTTGCAATATCCTTGACCATACCTATATTTTTAATCTTTATTGGTACTATGCTTTGAGGATGCTACTTATCAGTAATAAATACCAGGATTTTCTTCATTTGAAGCACATTCAAAGTCCTTGTATTTTTAAAAAACAAACCAAACTGTTCAATTTAATTATGTTAACTGATCCAAATGTTTTTTTTTCTGTTTCTCTTTTTTTCAATTTTTCAGTTATAATTTACATTCAATATTATTCTATATTAGTTTCAGGTGTACAGCATAGTGTTTTTCTTTTTTTAAATCTTATTTTATTTATATAGTTATGCAGTTTTATAGTTTGCATTTCCTGTACTTAGCTTATTTGTTTTTTGTATTTTTCTATTCTTTTATTAAATCACTGGATTTTTAGGAAGGGGACAGAATACATATGCCTTTGTTTACCACCAATAATTGAAGAGATTTAATAGCAACTAAAAGTAGGAGAGTACTATGATCTAATTCTTTAACATATATCTTTTTGTATACATAGAAAAATTATTGGTGTTAATAAATCAAGGCTATTTCTATTAACAGGTTCTTTCTATGTATTGGAATTTAGGATAATTTTTACTTTTTAAAAATACATTTTTCTATCAACTATTTAAGGTTTATAATGATGTTTTATAGTCAGCAGAAAAGATAAAACTACATTTTTCTCTTTTAAAGATTTGGAGTCCTCCTATTGAAGAGATATATTTTGCTTTGTACCAATGATCCAGACGATCTTCTCAACATAGTTCTTGATTATGCCATTTACCATTGTACATTTTCTGAGTTCGTTCTCAACCAGCTTTTCTCTTCTGTTCTTGGTGATATTAGTCTTCAGGTATAGGCTATATTAGATATCTATGGGTTAAAGTGGAAAACTAACTGCTATGTTACAATAATTTTGAGGGTATATATAATCTATATATTTATTTCTGTATCCTATACATCTGACCTAAAATGTGTTTTAGGATACAAGTGAGGGGCTTCTTATAAAGTGAATTTAGTCAAAAGTATCTGAGGACTTGTGTTGCAGGTTAAATATTGCTGGTTTGACTTGGAAGCTCAAAGAGGACTTCATGTTCTGGTAAAGTAATTAAAAACAGATTTCTGGAATATTTAATTTAATCCTGTTTTAAACATATGGGTTATTGCTGTTGTTATTTGTAGCCAATATTTATATAGCTTTAATGAAATTTGCCAGTATTTTGGCTCAACATTTGTAATCTTGGTACTCAGTCTCAAGCACAATTTTTTTTTTTTCCCGAAACTACAGTAAAGGATTTGCTTGATGAGCAAACTACCATGTCTCAATTTCCTTAGTGTCTGTGAGGTGTGAGCAGCCCTTCCCGGATTTCCAAGGCCCCTTCTGGACCAGGAAAACCATCTTGCAATGGCCAAAAACCTCACATGTTTGACTCCCACCACTGAGATAGTACTTACTCCTTCAGCTCACACCAGAAAAGGTAGAAGTTGCATTAATAGGCTAACTCCTTCCCCGGCTCACTTCCAAATCAAAATCTCAATGGGTGTGTCTGATTTGTGGAGTCAAATATGTATTGACTAAATCCAGGATTCGACAGAGTCTGGGAATTTGAATTTTCTTACATTTGAGAGGAATTTCAACTCTTTGTCTTTCTATTTGTATTCTAGGTGATTTTTAAAATTCTAGTTTAAGATACACAAATTGTGTATTTAATTTTTATTACTGCATTTTTTTTCCTTCCAAGATATCCAAAAGCTTGAAAAAAGTTTTCAGCTCTTCTATTTATTGAAGAAAGTAATCTACTGTTTTCACTTCAAAGATGTTTCTTCCTCATTCTCTCTGAGTATTCTACATATATTTATCTTTAAAATTTTAGTTTGTATTGCTTTCCAGTGTATAGCTTTGTGGTTAGACAACCATGTAGTTTACAGAGTGTTCCCCTTGATATTTCTAGTACTCCGGCTGGCACCGTACACAGTCACTGCAATCTGATTGACTGTATTTCCTATGAGTTACTTACTGCCCCGTGACTGTTTTGTAACTACCAGTTGGTGTTTCTTAGTCCTTTTACCTCTTTCACCCAGTGCCCCAACACTTAGAAATCCTTTTCGGATTATTTCATTTATTTCGTTATTTTATTTCTGTTGGTATAAATTTTTCTGTTTGAGGTATCTTCTGACAGCTGCTCAGGTATTAGAAGTCCTTGTGTACATTGTAATTTTACTTATTTTTTTGCCCCCTTTCATAAACTTGCTGCTGGAAAGGACTGATCTGTCTAGACCCTCTCAGTCAACTGAATAATATGTTGCCTTGGTTGTCTGTGATCCTAAGGGGCCATTATCCACTCCATTCAGTTGAGAGAAGGTTGTCTTCACATTCTCAGCTGGAGGAAGCTGCTTTTCAGTGGCAGGCAGTTTGTTCAGAAAATGTTAAATGTTAAAAAATGATCTCTTCATCTTGCAGAATGGGACTCAAAGAGGTCCTGTATTAGAAAAATGATTTCATTAATAAAGTTATTTCCTGAGAGTAAAACTTTTTGTAGAGCCTGTTTTTTCAGGCTCTGCCTTTCCATATTTAAACTTTCCTTGGAATGACTAAACATGTTTACAGCATGGTTATTGTTAAATGATTGCTGTGTGGTTGTGCCTATGTGATGCTTACTTATTATATAATAATTAGCAAGACTTATCAGTTTACTTGAAACTCAGATGATAAAGCTTAGTATTGTGCCTTGTTAAAGGTAGTTTTTGCAACATGTTCGATAATTGTGCTGAAGATTTAGGGTGATGTGGTTAGAGGTATACAAAGCTCTGTTATTCCCTTTTTCTAGTCTTCTGGGTTTTCTGCAGCCTGACAGGACTCTCTCAAATTGCAAGACCTTCATTCAAGCACACTTACTCAACAGCTTCCAGCCTGGCCCTGCTTATTGTCCTTTACTTAAAAAGAATATCCTTTCCTCTGCCTATATTGCAGGAAATCTTTAACTTCTGTAAAAACTACGAGCTAGAGAAAGCTTCAGACTTCTCCCCAAACATCTCCCCAGACTGTAACTGAAACGCAGGTTTGGCTGCCTGCTTCAAGAAAAATCAGACTTGTGAGACAGGTGCTAGTGCAAAAGGAAAGAAGTTTATTCAAGTGTCACAACCTGGGAGAATGGTAGACTCCCATTTCAAAGACCATCCCCCACCTTCCTGCTCAAGTCAGTGGTTCATACAGGAATAGGGGGGAGAGAGCTTTTTATTTTTATTTTTTTCTATCCAATTAACTCACTAGCTTTTGGCCACCTGGGCCCTATCTATTCATCTTTCTAGTTTTTGGAGTGCTCAGTGTAAGAATCTCCCCTGCACCGTCTTGGTCAATGGAGGAGGCTCCCTAGTGCTCCCTGACTGCCTAGGGTAATAAGTAAGATGAAGGTGTAAGACATAAACATTAGTTTCACAAAGAGACTGCTCATGATGAGTGATTGTTTTTTGTGTATACAGTTTTTGCTTACAGTTCAGGAAATAACAATACCCACATGGATAAATTCTCCATGAATTTTGATTAAGCTGGAATGTTTAAAACTTGCTTAGTGGTAAGTAGATGAGCATTTGTTACAACAGCATTACAAGAACATAATATTCTTTTAGAGACTAGTTAGAGTTTGGTAATTGAGTCTAGTGGTATTTGAAGGATACTAACATTTTCTAATAAAAATGGAATGATTTTTCAAGTTATGCAAATTGTGTCTAGAAATAATAATAATTTCAGTTGGGGTGGAAAGTAAATGGAATCAGGTCAGAATAAAATTGATACAATAAATAAATTTCTTCTGAAATTAGCATCTGAAAAGTACCAACTAATTTATACTAAACCAAAGCGCTCTGCAAAAAGAACATTGCCGATATTGCTATATTATTAGGTAATTGATTTTAGTGACAGTTTAAATTTTACTTAATAGATTGCTTTTTAAAAAATTTCTTTTTTGTATTATTTTAATTGTTTTTTGTTTTTTTATTGTTGTATATTTTATTGATTATGCTATTACAGTTGTTTCATATTTTTTCCTCCCCTTTATGCCCTCTACTCAGCACCATAGATTCCACATTCAAACTGATAATATTATGTGCAATGGGGCCTTTGAACCCTTTACTTTTTTCATGTAAAGAGTCATAAAGAAATTTAATTTTTGGCTTACATTTACACTCTACCATATGAGTGGAATCATTAGGCATGAAAAGATGGGATTATGTAAAATAATGTGGCAATATTTTGATTCTTCAAATTTCTACTCTTACCTCTTTAGTTATAACTCATAGGCAAAATATAAAGACAAAAAACCCTTGATCCCTACTGTGGACATATTAGAATTGACACACAGAGAGTAATATAATTGTTTTCCTTAAAAAACTTGTAGCTGGTATGTGAGGAATCAGTAAAGACTAAATAAAATAGATTTGTAAATGATAATTTGGAAAATAAAAAAAAAACTAATGTAAGTGCATAAGGAAAGTTAAAACAGACCTACTTATTTGGAGATCTGTAAAGAAGTCTATTCTAATTTTTTACCATTTATTCAAGGAAAAGCAGAGACTATTTGACCTTCATGGTCCTTTATTCTTAATCTATGCCGCTGAAAGGTGAATGCTCGGTCATTTTTTTTGTTCTTATTTCCATTTCTACCTACTGGCTACTCTTTTTGTACCAGTTGAGTTTAAGGACAGAGTGAGCATAAAAGAGGGGGAATGAACAGTTAAGAAGGGGAACAGAAAATTTCTTATTTTCACTATGTTGACAAAAGATGACTCTATGCTATCAAATCCCAGCAGGTGTTTGAAGTTGATTTTTTACTTTTGTGAATTGTTTTTATGGGTTATATGAAAGTCCTCCTCCATATCTGGATCTCTCTTACCTGAAATTCCTTCACAATTTACTATTTTACCTGGTTTCTTATTTCTTCTACAGTTCCAAGCAGTTTTATCCAAAAAAACTTCCTCACAGATTTTTCATATAACCTGACTCTTTCATCATCTTAATGTGGTTGACAGGTTCAAAAATCAGGTAACTGTTTTTTGTTTTTTTTAAAAAAATTTAACTGCTTTATAAATTTGGCATTTTGTCTAACACTTCCTTTGGAAAACAACAATTTATTCTACTTTACTGCCCCAGCTTAATAATATGCTCCCCTTCATGACAGTACATCAAGACAGTACATATTGAAGAAACGCTCTTTTTACAGTTTGCATAGCTTTAAGCCAATGAGGCCCCATAATTGCACTGAAGATTGTAAGGTTTCTTTCCCGTTCTACCTTGGGGCCTGCAAGAATTATAACAAAGCTCCAATTTTTGTTACCTGGAATGTGATTTAGGTCTCAATTATGTTTATTTAATTCATTGGTTCTTCCCTGAGGTGGGAGGTGGAGGGTGCACGGTGAAAAGACGTTGAGAAGTTGCCGTTCATTCCTAGTGCACAAAGATATTTGATTTTCAACTGTTGAGAACAAAAGTACACCCAGCTCTCTATTTGGTAATAGTTAAAGGTTCTCTATAATTTAAAAATATTAAAAATGTATTTCCTATAAAGTTAAACATACTTCACTTATGATTTGGCTATTTTTCTTAGAACCTATTCACTAGTCACTTCCTGTCACATATTTCCTTCAAGTTGCCTGAATAATTATTTTCCCAAAGGATCTACAGTCATTCAGACTTTTGGGACTACACTGCATTTTACCTCATGAAAACAACAGACACTGACAAAAATGCAAGCCAACTATAGCTTTTAAAACTGCCTTTTGTTTTAAAAAATGTCAAAATGACCTTTCATTGTAAGACTAGAATGTTAGCTATAAGATGTAAAAATAAAGTTCTCATTGGACTGGTATATGTTCAGCTTTCTCCTCCTTCTCCAGCTGAATGTTGATTTAAGTTTATGTGGAATCACTTATCCTTTTCTTTTTGGTTCTGGGCTATTTGACAATTATTCACCTGAAAAAGACTGCATGAATCTTTGAAATAGAAGAAGAGTGTTGTTTGTGCAAGGGTAGTTTCTACCAGTTCTGCAGGTAGAGGCCCTGCTGGTCAGCTTTTGCATCTGTAGCAACAGTGGATTTGTGTACGGAAAAAAAATGACGTCTTACTGGCCTTCTACTAACTTGATTCCCAACCCCTGCCCTCGATTATTTTAATCTTCCTTTTACTGAAATATAGTTTGAAGACATTCTTTTTCCTCCCTTCTTTTCCTCCCCTATTTCTCAGAACTTTCTTTTCCTCTCTTTCTCCTTTTCTCCCTCCTCCTCCACGGCCGCTGCCTCCTCCTTTTCCTTTTTTATATTATTTCATTCCCTTATTTAGGTTTAAACTCCAGTTTCAACACTCATTAGCAATGCTTCAGTTCCCTTATCCATAAAATTAGATAATAAAATCAAACCTAGACATAAGTATAAAATGAAGCTACATACGTGAAGGGCATATGTGGCACAATACTTCACTTTATGTAGTTTGACAAAGTTCTGTAGAAAATGAGGAAAGCCATCAAAAACTTTGGGTCAATCTCAGTGTAGTTGTACTTTTGTAAGCCTTTTATCTCGTGTCCCCTGACTGTCAGGGGAGCCCAGGCAGTGCACTGGCTTTCCACTAGGTTTCTCTTTAGTACTCTTAATTTTCCCTCCTGGGTGGAGTTTTCTAGCTATGTTTTATAATTTACCATATTCTTATACCATTCCATGTTTTTAAAATTTGCATGTGTGATAGTGTACTATATGTATCTCTCTGATTTATACTTTTACCATTTAATAGTCAGATTTATGCTTAAGGATAAATTCAGATCTAGATTACTCACTGTATACAGTGTTCATACATTGGAATCTGTGTGTGTGTGCATGCACGTATGTTGGACATTTGAGTTCCTTCTAGCTTTTCTTTATTACAGATAATGCTGGAGGAATGTCTTCACATATATGCCAAGTTCTTGGCATACATGCAAGAATGTATACAGGGTTCAGCAGAAGCAACGCCTGCTTGAGTGTGGTTGGTAGGACAATAATATGGGTGTCATAATTTATAGTTTTAATTTGAACCCTTCACTTAAAATGTCATACGTGTGCTTGAGCATGGCATTGTTATGTTACAGAATTACATACTTATGATTTTGTAATAAAAGATTTTGTAATAAAAAGGGAGCATTATTTGTGCTAGACCCTGTATTCTGAAGTAGAATCGCTATGTTGTGCGATATGTATATCTTCAGACTCCTCTTGGCATGATTTTAGACTAAGATTTCTCTCTACAATTGTAGAGGGAATCAAGGCTGAGATACCAAAGATGAAATGCCATTTGCCCTGACTAATGCTGTAAATGCTTCTTTCCTGTCTCTGTAAATCCCTTCGTGCCAAATCTGTACCACGTCTCCCAGGACCCTCCTCAGACCTGTACCACGCCTCCCAAGACCCGCCCCATTTGGCCCAACATAAAAGGAATGCAGAGCTATTGTTCTGGGCCCAGGCTTTGAGAGAGTACTCCACTGGGCCCGCATGCGTAAATATACTTTCCCTTCATTACTCCCAGTGTTGGGTGAGTCTTTCCAGGTTTAACTTTCTGCTATACAACTTGGTCTGCCATTCCAAACAAAAAGAGAAATCATTTGGGTTAAGCTGTACCTAGCATGTTTTACTGGCCCAACAGCACCACCTGAACCCTGTCATTGGTCACCACTTTTCATGGCACATACACGCTCATTCCAAAAGTGCCTACTGAACTAGATGTTATTCACATCCTGCATGATTAATTTACTTTGTAAGGGTTTATATATCTTGACTGGATAATAATTCTACTAGATTAAAAATACTGTTACCCGACAGGCTCTGAGAAGATAAAAACATAATTTCTCATTTTGATTGAGATTAGAAATCAATGAATAGCAGGTTGTTGTCTAAATAATGGACTTTGCTTACGTCATGAAAGCAAATCTGGTTTATTGGGATTTTGTTCTCTAGTTTTAAAATCTAGTTGGTTGTTAATATTTATTGCATGTAATACAACAGGGGCATAGCTAATCACTTACTCATTTAGATCTAAATGTTAATTATTTATCAACAGATAAAACTTTCTCAGGATGAAAAAAATACTTGAATTTTATGCAAAAAACAAACAAAAAAGCCCCACACAAACAACTTGTTGGATCTGAGTAAAAAATAACCATTATTATTTAAAAATATTTAAATGAATAAATAAGTAAATAACATAAAACATCTTTGAGACAGAAGTCCACGTCCAGTGTAGCTTTGTGTCCTTCGTGGCCTCAAGTGCCATACCTTGTTTGTAGAAAATGCTAAACAGCTATTGCTAAGTGAATGCATTACTGAATGAAAAAGTGGTGCTTACCATGATGACAACATGCGCTGATTTGTTTGCTTCCTCATTAGGAATAAAATCATAAAATGGAATATTAAAATTACGAAATAATCTGAGTGGCATAATTATTTATTTTAAGGGCTGTTTTTTGACAGCGGATATTTCTGTTGATTCAAAACTAAAGGGGATATGTATTGTGTAATTATTTAAAACTCATCTCCCAAAATAGTATTTGTTCATTCAATTACAAACTTTTAGCAAAATACTCCCTTGATATCCATAGCATTTAAAAAAAAATGTTTGGGGGACTCAGTTATAATTCTCTTTTAAGCTTTTTTGATCTCAACTAAGATTACGACCCAAGTCTTTGGGCTTTGCTACTACCATGTGTTAGTGTGACAGGTGTTTGGGTAGCTGTGACCAAGTAGGCTGTCCATTTCAGGGCTTGTTTGAACCACATGCAAGAGAAAACAACGCTGAAACAGAACACTAAAAGTGTGTGAACTAGGTAATTAATGTGATGAGTTACATCCAAAATTATTATTTTTAATGAGGTAAAACAAATTTATCAGTATATATTTACCCATAGTAATGAAGTATTATTTCAGGACATGATATAAATGTTTTTGAGTACAAATTTGTTATTCAAAATATATTTCCTCCCATGGTTACAATAAAAATATTTGGAAGCCAGTTTCTTAAAGGGCACAGAGGAGTAGGAACCTTAAAAAGGGGAAGTGACTACAATAAGTAGACAAAGGCAAAGACAGTGAGAATGTGATGTTATGAAAACCAAAGGCAGAGCGCATCTTTAGGAAGGAGGACGTGGTCAACAGTATCACTTGCCATGTTGGGATCAAGTAAGATAAAGTGAGAAAGGGCTAAGTTGGTTTAGCAATCAGGAGGCCACAGATGATTTAGCTTCATTCCAGTGATAAGGTGGCAGGAGCGGGGAGGGACTTGATTAGGTTAATAAGTCAATGGCATTAAGGAAGTAGACTGAAGTAAACAGATAATACTTTAAAAGCTTAACTCTAATCATGTATTGTATACCTGAAACTAATATCAAATAATATTGAATGTCAACAGTAATTGAAAAGTAAAATTAAAAAACCAAACAAATTTAACTTTGAAGGCAACAGAAGAGGGATACAATTTGTAAAACCTCTTTAAGTCTCAGTTTCATTATTTATAAAATAAATGCAGATATACTTATATAAAAAGGCCAATGAATATGTAGTTTAGGCATAATGCCTGGACAACATGTGGTGCTCAGTAAATATGACCGACTGTCACCACTACCACTGCCACCATCATTTCTAGAGGTAGTTAAATTTACAAAGCTTCTTTTCAAATACATATTTCCATTCTATCAGTCATTGGCAGCACTAACTCCATTATTCTTTCATACTACTTTAGAATTCTTAATATAAAATTTAATGACTTTATGTGTATGGAAAAAGGGTGCGTGAGAGTAAGTGGAGGATGTGGTATAAATTCACAAGAGGACCAGGGGTAGGTTATGTTGCATACAAATCCAAATCTTGTGTAAAGATTTATAAGCACAGACAACATGTATTGAATGTTTCCATGCGCCAGCCATTCTTTTAAGCATTTCACATTCATTAATCTTTATAACAACCCTATAGGCTGTGTTCTAATACATCCTCATTAGATGAGGCACAGAGAAGCACTAAAAGGTTAAGTGGACATGTAGCACATATTCTTTTATGGTAGCTGTGGTTTGGGTCCTTTTGGAGGAAAAAAGGCTAAAAATGGTAAAACCAAAAAGGGGGTGAGAGTGAAAGCAAGAGAGAGAATATTTAATGTTTTTTCTCTCTTGTGTTTCTCTTTTCTCTGTCCATGCTTCTCTTTCCTCTGTCTTACACTAAGTCCTGAGAGACAATCCACTCCTGTAGTGTTTATTAATCATCCTTTTTGAATATTCTTCAGGTAGGGCTTAGAACACTTGGTGCAGACTTGGCACGATTCCTCTGTCAATTGGGGAGGGAAAGAGCTGTCACAGCACTGTTTTTAAGTGATCATTTCAGAAGTGGCTGCCGACTTACCCTTCACTGTGCACCATTGCTATAAATCGAAGTAATCACTGTAAATGAACAGAGTTAGAAGCCATTGCATGTTTGGGAAAATGAGAAGGAGGTGGTTGGGGCAACTATTGGCTGTGGAATTGGAAATACAATTTCACTGTGAAATATTTCCAAAGATACTGCAGGCTAAAATTTCAAAGTATCTCCAGAGGATTTAGTTTTATTACTCGCACTGATGTCAGTGGGAACTGGGCAGTTACAGCCTCGGCCGCTCCCTGGAACTTTGCCTGACTACTCCTGTTTCAGCCATCAGAAATTATTTGCTTTAGTCTTTCACTGTACCACCCCTTCCAAATAAACTAATCTAAGATAATTGATGTTAAGGTAATAGCAGAAAAGTAGTCCCACAGAATACCTACTAGCTGTGAACTGTGAGCTACAGAGTTCAGATGCCCCTGTCTTTGTGAAACAAATATTGCCTATGGAAGCAATTCTCTACATGTGAAAGCTGATCTTCCTGTTGACTTCCATTATAAAATCGGAGACTCGCTCACCCAGAAAATCCCTGACAAATAAAATAGAAACCCACTCAAAGGTAGCAAATTGGAGACATATTTAAGATGAATGCAATGTACATGAACATGTAAACAATGAGTTTGAAATAGTAAGAGTTATTTTTGTGTTCCTTAGATTGGTATATATTTGAAAAGTAAATTAATTAGCTCAAACAGAAAAAAGAAACGCATTTGGCTCAAAATGTTTTTCACTTTCTTTCAGTCTCTATTCATTCACATCTGTAACAGAATGTTGTCCATAATTCCCTTTGATTGGACAGACTATGCTTCCTGGTAGTTTAAGAAAACCCCCAGCTAGTCGTTATTGTATTTCAAAACAGTAAGCTTGCCCATGAAGTCGAGGGGGAAGGAGAATACCCAGAAGGACAAGAGGAACAACAATTTAAATTACAAGAAGCCAGATTAACCACATTCGTATTCCATTCTTCGATTTTATATTCTTTAAAGAGACATTTTTGTTAAATGCTGTATTTATTCTACAGGGTTTTCGTTTAATCTCAGCTGAGCCCCTCTTCATGGCTGAAGTGTTACCTTCCAGGTTGTGAGGTCAGATCTAGCACCAGGTTCCCTTGGCTTAACTTCCCTGAGTCCATCTCATTTCGAGCATTCATTTCCTTGACCCCTTTTTATTCTGTATTCTTCCACATGCAAATTCTGTTTTATATTTAACCAGTCAGCAGCTGGGCAACTGTCCTCGACTCCTAGCTGGTTGACAATATTGGTCAATTAACATTATCTATTGCTCCTCAAGGTCACCGGATAAAAGATGCTGTCCTTTTGGGGAGCACTCATGTCTGCTTTCTGTACCACACTGCAGCACTATCCCTTACTCCATTCTTGGCTCTGCTGGCCTGTTTTATGTTCAAGCATTGCACTGAACTACACGTGGCTGGGAATTCTATTTTAGTTTATTTTCCTTTCTCCGGAATATGGGCCAGCCCTGTGACTGTTTAACCAATAGAATGAGGTAGAAGTGACTCTGTAGCTGTTCTAGGCCTAGACCTGAAGAACACTTGCAGTTTCAAATGCATGCTGTTGTGATGCATTCTATTGGACACCAGCTGACATGCTGTGGGAAGCCCCAGCAACACGGGAAGTATACAAGCACGTGTTCCAGACAACAACCCCACTTGAGCTCCCAACCGGTAACGGCTTAGCTTCCGCTGCCAGCCACATGAATGAACCATCTTAGATGCTCTAGCCCAGTTGGGCTCTGAGGTGACAGCAGCCTCAGCCAACATCAGGTGGAGGAGAAGAATTGCCTAGCCAAGCTTAGTCAACTTACAGAATTGTGAGAGAACATAAAAGAGTAGTTTTATAAGCCATTAGGTTTTGGAGCGGTTCATTACATAGCAATAGATAACAATCAGGAATCTTTTTCAGATATGGTACTAGGGGCTGGGAATATCAAGATGGGAAGAAAGTGGATTTATGTCACTAGACACAGTCGGTGCAGTTCTTCCCCATGTCTACAGTTTGCTTCTCCTTGTCTAGTATGTTATGTCTGGTCCGGTGTCTGGTGAAGCACCGAATTCTCCCACCTTTCGGGAGTTGGTGACTACCACGTCTTCCTCACCAACTTTGAAAGTCTGTTCTAGGTACGAGGAGGACTCTTAGGCATACCTAGGCTGGCACATGAAACTACATTAATTTTGATATGCTTCTAAGATTCTGCACTGAAGTTTGCTTGCCAAAGTTTTCAGTAAGGTTTTTCCTCAGCAGATGTTCTTTATCCATAAATCTCCCTCAGGGAACTTGAAGAAGTTGTCTGTGGCAGAATCAGATTTAGATATTCTGATTTAGATATTTAGATATTCCTCAGCTCCAGCTATTTTCATGCTCTTCCCATTTCCTCACAACCATTTGCAACTGAGCTTTTTAGAGAAAAGGATTACGTGCCCTGTGCACCCTTTTCTCCACTAATCCCTGTAGCTTCCTGAAGGGCGGTAATCACAGCTTCTTTATCTCTGCCTGTAGCTTCTGGAAAAGAGACTGTCACATTGCCCTCAGAAGAAATTTATGGAGCTAAAACGGAGGCTAGAACATTGAAGAACACACTGCATTTATTTGCATTCTAGTTTCAATTAACTAGGAGCCTGGCCATGTTGGGTCCTCTAACTTAAGGCTAGAACTAATTAGTTAATTAACTTGAACAGACCTTTATATTGGCATCTTTCTTTCCATGCCTTTTGTTGCTTACTTTCAGGTAGATTTTAAGTGTAGGAGCACTCACTTATAAACATAAGAATTACATATTCATAAATGTCTTTGTGTTACTACCCCTATTCTTATAATGTCCTGACCTCACCAGCAATAATTTCTTGTTTGTGGCTGCTCAATAGGTGCTTTGATATGACTTCATAAAGACGTATTTCAGTTCTTCTTCACTTGGAATGGACTAAATCTTCTTAAATTGAGTGCAAAAATATGAGTTTTCTGGTACTTCTGGTTTCTAATGAGTATTCTCTCTTACCCTAGACTCAAGCCTGTTACTTGTTAATGTTCTCTCTGTGCCCACTCTGTACCAGTGTAATTCTTCCTCAAATCTAAATTTGGGTCTTAAATCATTGTTTGGATCATAGTAGTAAAAAATGAAAGTGTCAATCTATACTGTAAAACCCTCATTATTTTCAATCTTTTTTTTTTGTATCCTTGGGG